>JAKCPI010029723.1:0-21657 GCA_023213315.1 Euborellia annulipes | reverse complement strand
TTGAGCCACCATTTGTTTGAAGAAATTTTTACAGATTATTTGGGAGTTCTTCTAGGATGTCTATTTTAAGTTTTAGACCTCTATGACCCTGAGGGGAGGGGAGACAAAAACCCTCAAAATTTTAGGACTTTTCCAGTTTTTGTTTTGTTTTATATCTGATTAATAAAATCAATTTGTAGACCCAATATTAACCGAGATACGGTCGATCAAAGTTAGACAAAAGTTTCTCGAAATGTAAAACGAATAGAAAATTCGTTCGGCCATATCTTGGTTAATATAGGGTTTACAAAATCGATTTATCAACCAAATCTTAGCAAATTTAATACTCTACAATTTTGTATTGTACTATATGGTACAGAAAATATGTTTAGTTTACGAGATATAAGAGAAAAACTGAAAAAACTGAAAAAAGTCCAAAGTTTCTCGAAATGTAAAAAAATGAAACTTTGACCGGTCGTATCTCGGGTCTACACACTCGTTTTATCCACGAAATATTAACAAATTTAATGCTCTACAACTTAGTATTGTACTATGGTTCACAAAATATGCATAGTTTACGAGAAATAAGCAAAAACCTGAAAAAAAGTTAAAAAATTATGAGGTTTTTGCACCCATTCTCCAAATAACCCTAAAGAAAACTCTACAAGCAAATGGTGGCTGAACACATTATTAATAAATAAATATTGTCTAATGTCCGGTGTTCATATTATTTTGTCCAGCCCTTGTATATATATACATATTTTGAGGTGTTTTTTGTATCTCTAGTAAAATAATATACATGTATTTTTTTTTCGATTCATACTCAGGTATTGCCTATAATAAAAAAAAATTTAGCTTTTTAAACTTGTAATCCTAATAAAAATTACTTTTTTCCATTGATGGATTCTTGAAATTGGTATCCGTATCTGCTAGAACCTCTAAGTACAGTGAGGGTCAATATTGGGTCCCACCCACGCGTTTTCTACTTGTGATTATTTCATTGTTTTTTTTTAAAAGAAAATGAAAATCTTTGTTGGAAATTTTCTAGGTTTGAACCATGAGAGTTTCCATTAAAAAATATATAATATTTTTTTAAAAACTATGAAATAATCACAAGTAGAAAACACATGGGTGGGACTTAATATTGTCCCTCACTGTACATGCATAATAGCTTAATTTTTTTTTTGACGTCAAATAGAAAAAAAAAATTTTTTAAATATAAGAACAACCGCTTAGTAAAATAAACTTATAATCTAAATCATGAAACATAAAAATTGATTATATTGTTTTTATTATGTTACATAGTCGGATCCGACATTTGAACCCGTAAAAGGGCTGAGCAGCAGTGGCGGAGGCTCCGAATCGGATGACTCTTCTGCAAGATCTGTACGCTTCAGTAGAGTTGCTGAAGTTCGTCATATGAACGAGCGAGAAGCTGCTGAAGCTCTAATCGCAAGACTCTCATATCAAGCGAGTCTTCGTGCTGGTGAAGCAGCCCGTCGTGCTGCTGATCGCCTTCCGATGCGTTCCGTCGCTCGTACAGCTCTCACTTTCTGCTTCCTGGTGCGTTATTAGTAGGAAGCCATTACCACCATAAATATGTAACATTTCTCACTTTTAGCTATTATCTATTAAAAGTCTTTTCTTTAAGAAGCTTTAAATTTTTCGAATATTATTTATTATTTCTTTTACGCTTTTTACTTTCTCTTACCTCTATATATATGTTAATATATAGAGAGAGAAAGTATTGGATTCATGTCAAAAATTCGATGTTGAGATTTTGATGGATATACACGTTTTGAGTTCTGTGTGTCTGTAACAAAATATCTCAAGAACGAAAAGAGCTAGGAAGTTGACATTTTATATTTAAGTTATTCACATCCATGGGACGTGACACGAAGCTTTTGGACAAAATCGGCCAAAAAGTACATTTACTTTACTGATGTTCTTTTTCGAATTTCTCAAAATTCGCTCCAACGATTTTGTTTAAAATTCATAAATCAATTATTTTTTAAATGTATATTCTCATTTTGCTCTTGAAACCTTTTGAGCACACATTATTCTTCTACTTCATAGGAAAGATAGGAGAAATGGTTGCCATGGTAACAAACCAATTTGTTTATAAATTTTATTAATATTTTAATAATATTATTATTATTTTTTTTTTTTTTATTCTGCCCGTCTAGCCAACTGCCATTGGGCTAAAAATTGATACATATTGAATTTCAATATATCGGCGGAAACTAAATATATAATTTTGGTGTGACACAGGACACAAATTTCTCTTATCAAAGGTAAGAGAAATTTGTGGGTTCTGCAACCAATCACACCAGATTTTTATCTAATTATCTCATTTTTCTCTCATCTTTTTCCAAATTTATTTTTCTTTTCAATCTTGCTTTTCTTGCTCAGCATCTCATTTAATCTCACACTAATGCAATAAAACCCCATTCAAGAAAATAATGAAATGGCATACCTAAAAGGAATAAGTTTTTATTTAGACTTATTACTTAAATGACCTTCCTTGTTAAATTAGTCACAAAGCTGCTGATTTATTGTGCCAAATAACAATTTTTTTCAACTAAAAACTAAAAGCATTTAACGGTTGAAGGCCAAATAAAAATATGTTGTTAGCAAGCAGTTATCGGCTTTCTTAGTTAAAAGCTTACCTTGAATTTCCGGAAGGACAAAAGTAGCCTATTTTCTTTTATCGTTACCTAATTGTTGAATTTAATAGGACTGCTTCTCTGACCACTAAATAATATAGCCAAAAATCAATAACAATTAAATAATTATTTAAAAAATCAAATTTCTGGGCGTGTATTTGAACCTGATTGCTTAAAATATTTACATGTTTTTTAATGACACCTGTATGATTTCGTTTTGATTTTTTATCACAATTAACAAAAAATCCTTTTCTTTGATTATTTCAAATACTATTCAGTTTTCGAAAAAATGTCAAAGAATAAAAACTTTTTAAAATAGAGTAATTTAACATAATATGACGAAAAATCTGGTGTGACTGTCGAGATTTTGATGGATATACCCGTTTTGAACTCCCATGAATTTAAACAAGTGGTTTTCGCCACATGGTCTGTGTGTCTGTGAACAAAATATCTCATGAACGAAAAGAGCTAGAAGTTTGAAATTTTATATTTAAGTTCGGTACTTCCCTGCGACATGAAAATAAGCTTTTGATCAAAATCGACCAAAGAATACTTGTACTTTAATGATGTACTTTTTCAGTTTTTTTTTTTTTTGCTTTTCTCAAAATTCGCTCTTACGATTTTGATCAAAAATTATTTTTTAGATGCTTTTAAAACGTATATTCTCATTTTGTCCTCAAAATTGTTTGAAGCACACTTTACTCTTGTACTTCATAGGAAAGATATAAGAAATTGTTACCATTGTAACAAAATATAAATATTCTCCCATGTTTATAAATTGTATTCTAATATATCGGCGGAAACTAAATATATGTCGACACAAAAAATCTGGTGTGACAGCACAGAACACAACTCTCTTAAGAGATGTTGCGTGCTCTGTGACCAGTCACACCAGATTTTCTTTATTTTTACATAAACCAAATATGAATATTAATAATTATTGTACAGATTATTTGAGTGAATAACTTAATTATTCCTGAATTAAGCATACTTTAAAATTCATCTCTCTTAATGATTTTGATTATAATTATATAAAATTCGTTGATATTTTTCAGTGGTTCCTAGCTCAGTACACGTATCAAAAGGCTCTGACGGGAGCTGAGGCTGGTTTAGCCGCTGTCCTCTCATCCACCTCGAGTGTGTTCACCCTGCTGTTAAGTGCAACGTTTCCCTCAGGACCTGGAGATCGACTTACCGTCTCTAAAATGGCTGCTGTGGGATTGAGTATGGCAGGCCTTGGGCTTCTTGCACTTGCCGGTGTTGGCTCCAACTCCACACCTAATTACAATGGTACCTTAAATACTTGTATATATATAGCATTCAAAAGCTTTATAAATCTAATAAGTTGTTTGCCTTAAATTCGTAAAAAGAAACTAGTTATTTATTTGCAGGGAACGTTGTGGCTGCACTTCCGGTTGGCGGGGCTCGTGCATCTGTTCTTCTTGCACTTCTCAGTGCATTTCTATACGCTGCTTATGTCGTACTCCTTCGCAGACATGCCGATAATGAAGAAAAACTCGATATTCCATTATTCTTTGGCTTTGTAGGACTTTTTAATTTCGCACTCCTCTGGCCTGTTATTTTTTTCCTTGACTACACACGGTAATTAATTTTACTCATCTCAATCCATTATTGTAGAGGCTGTTCTATGACTAATTGGTTTAGGTCTGAAAATGCATTTTTATGGCCAGATTTTTATATCTTCAGCTATTTTTAAAGTACAGTGAGAGTAAATATTAAAGCACTTCTATGCATTTTTCCATTTGACTATTTGATTCTTTTTATAAAATAATGGAGATCTTTATTGAAATTCTCTTTTACTTTTAGATTGTGAGGTATGTCTTTGTGACTGGAAGTATTTCTAAGGCGGAGTCAAAAAAAATCTCAAGACATATGCAGCCAAAATTATTTCTTTTATTATGCCGTTCCAGACTGACGCTTCGGCCACTGGTCTAGGCCATCTTCAGACGTAAAATATTTTCATACATTATGATTATCACTTGTAATTATTACACTTTGTATACAATGTAAAAATATAATATAAAATATACAGAATTAATATAGAGTACATACCCGGATACGAGAATAAATGAAAATTAAAATTTCAGCGACACACATTTGCATGAACATGCGCTCCGTCCGCTCAAAAGAACAACTTCTATTTTTGAATTACAAAAATTTCCAATAAAAATTTTTCATATTATTTTTAAAAACAATGAAATAATCAAATGGAAAACGCTAAGTTATTCGCTTAAGTTTTGTGAAGTTGAATAAAACAATTCGCAGTAACTTCTCTAAATATTTTCAGTAAAGTAGCTCGAGGTTACTTGTCGTCTCCAACAGGCAAAATACAACAAGTAGGCCTAACCTCGAGCTTAACTGTAAATATTAATTCTTGTTTTGATTTCACAATCTTTCATTCTTATTCTAATAGTTTTTGAGCAAATTTTTTTTTCTGAATTCCCCATCCATTTTACGATGAAATTATCTTTTCAAATTTTAAAAAACGGTACGCCATATTGAAAAAAATAAAAATTCAATTTTTTTATACAATAACCGATTTAGATTTTTTTTTTTTTTAATTCGTTTTAAAGATTTTTTCGACATCGGAAGCCATTTTAATCCTTTCCCTATTTGTTTCAATTGATTGGTATCTGATCCAATTGAAAAATCTAAATCTGTTTTTGAATAACAAATTGGATTTTTATTTTTTTCAATTTGTCGTCGGTTTTTTAAGATTTGAAAGAGTCATAATTTCATCGTAAATTGGATGGGGAATTCAAAAAAAAAAAAATACTATTCATAATTGTGCAAAAATCACGGCTAAACATTAAAATTAAAAAAAAAAGTTTATTTCTTTCATTTATAAACCGATATAGCTCTTATTTTTTTTCTAGAAACTACTATTAGCCCCCTAAACATATGGGAGATACAAATCAATCGATTCACAAATTTCAGAGAAAATATTTTTTCCCTGATTTTCAGTTTTTTTTTCGGTTTATTCAGAAACGCTAATAGATAGAGATCTGATAGATGTTACCAACATTTCCTGAAATTAATAATCACAGCTTGCAGCTACTCTCATCGGACCAAGGTGTAGTTAGGTTATTAGAGAAAATTAAAATTTTTTATAATTTTTACTTTTTTTATTATATCTTTTTCAGGTCAAGTGGATTGCAATCATCACTTTCGGAAACGTTTATCCATCTTCAGGACCTATAATTAAACATTACATTATAATTTTATGTTCACCTTTCATACTTTTTAAAGGTTTTTTAAACAATTAGTATCATTACATGTAGTTAAAACTTTTCAGAACCGACAAACATATATATATATATATATATAATGGAAGTGAGTATCAACATACCTTAAAATAGATAAACCGAAACATACAATATACATGTATATATATATATATATATTAAATTGAAAAGTTTTAACTACATTTAATGATACTGTACATATTGTATATTCCTTATAACAAATACTATGTAATCTAATTGTTTAAAAAACCTTTAAAAATCTAAAAAGTATGAAAGGTGAACATAAAATTATAATGTAATGTTTAATTATAGGTTCTGAAGATGGATAAACGTTTCCGAAAGTGATGATTGCAATCCACTTGACCTGAAAAAGATATAATAAAAAAAGTTAAAATTATAAATTATTAATTGTCAACCTCATCAACGAAACGAATTCTTCAATTCCCTGAAATAATGACCCAGATATTCCTCTGGGGCCGATTCGCTCTACCAGTGGTTCCCAACCTTTTTCGCTGTATGGCCCGCTTTCCGTAAAAAAAAAAAAAAAAAAAAAAAAAAACGCCGAGACTCAGTGTATATACTGTATATATATATATATATATATATATATATTAAATTCTATCTTTTCTTAGACGTCCGCCGCGGCCCAGTTACAATCAGCCCGCAGCCCACGGGTTGGGAACCGCTGCGCTATATTTCTAGTCCTATTGCCTTTCTAACATCAACAGCAACTTCCCATCGATTTATATTAACAAATTTATATTAGAAATATGAATTTCATCACTAATTTTTAATTAATTTTTTAGTTATTTATTACCCATCCTACTTGAATTTTCAATTAATTTTTAATTTCAAGATCTTTACTAAAATTTTTATACTTATACTTATACTCTCACCATTTTTATACTTAACTTATTTTAACTTTTCTCTTTTTATATATTTCCTTTTTTAGTTTGGAAACCCTCGAATGGCCAGACAGAAGACAATGGACTTTTTTACTCGTGGACGGTCTCGTTGGAACTGTTGTAAGCGAAGCCCTTTGGCTCTGGGGCTGTTTTTTGACGTCCTCGCTATGCGCGACGGTAGCCCTCACTCTCACCATTCCAATGTCTATGGCTGCTGACCTTGCTCTTAAAAGAGTTGCCTATCCCTCTTTGGTAATTATTTTATAAACTTTTACTTTTAATGATTTTACTATTCAAATGGGTTTCAAGAGGTCCGAAAATAATTATTGTCTTTGTGTTAAGAAATGTGATGGAGACTTTATTTATTGAGAAGGGTAAATAAATAAATCCAGAGCTGATATTCAGGCAATTTATTCGGATTTAATTTAATTCACCCTTCTCGATAATATCCACCAGGCTGCCCCTCTCTTCATCAAGAGTTTATTTATTTAATTGGCTATGTGAGTGACCTGATTATTGACTATAAGAATTGGAAGAAAATAAATGAAATAAAATTAATTTTAAATTTTATTATTTTTTCTTAATAAATTCCACCAGGCACTTCCATCAGCCTTCATGACAAGTAACCTCGTTATTAATTTTAAATGGAGAATTTGAAATGCAAGATTTGAATTTTATTAAAACTTTTATAGGTATTAATGTGAATTTATCAGAAGAGGAAGATTTTTATATCTTCATCAGAAGAATTTTTTTTTTTTTAATTTTTGATACATTTGGAATGTGTAATCCTTACCAAACTCCAATGGAAACAAATCTGAATATCAAGAAAGAATTGAAGAAGGATTTAAATTTTAATAAAACTTTTAGAGAAATCATTGGATGTCTTATGTATTTGATGAATGTGAATTAGTTTTTCTATAAACAATCTCTCTGAATGTAATCTCTCATTATAATGTTAAGGAAATTATTTTTTTTTTTTGCTCGATACATCTCCCCCGCCCCGGCGCCAAAGTTTTTAATTATATTATGAAATTTTTGTTATTTTTACTTTCTTTTACCTATATGTAATATATATACCTAGTATATAGAGAAAATATTGCGATCATGTCAAAAGATTTTGATGGATATACTCGTTTTGAGGTCCCATGAGTTCAAAAAAGTGGATCCCACAAATTAGTCTGTGTGTGTGTGAACGATTTTTAACATGAAGGAATTGAGCTACGGGATTGAAATTTTATATTTAAATTAGGTACCCTCCTGGACACTCAAAATAAGCTTTTGAACAAAATCGGCCAAAAAGTAATAGTACTTTGATAATGTTGATGTTGAGCTCTTCCATCCCTATGGGGATTTGCATGTTAATTTCGATTCAAAAGGGGGTCTGTCCCCTTTAGAACTTTTTACACATTAAAAAAAATATTTTCCAATTCTTATGAAATTTTGTATTTATTTAGTATTCTCTATTGTACATAAGATATCCAAATACAGGCTCATCGAAAAAGGTAGACGGGATTTCGAAGAGTAATAAAAACAGTAATACAAATGGTAGAATATTTATTTATACATCAAAAGACACAGAAAATCTTAAACTTTTTTATGTACTGTAAAAAGTTTCGATGTGTGCTCCCCCGTCGCACGACAGACATCTAGCCGATAATCAATCTCCCGTTGGATTGGGAGGAATGGTCCTGTTTTGTGGCCGCCTAGAAGTCCTGATTTGACGCCTTTGGATTTTTTCTTTTGGGGCTTCGTTAAGAATATCGTTTATGCGGAAAAAATTCGTGATCTTCAGCATCAGAAAGAAAGAATTTTCGCAGCCATTGCAACTGTGACTCCTGCTATGCTTCAAAACACGTGGCGGGAGATTATCGGCTAGATTTCTGTCGTGCGACGGGGGGAGCACACATCGAAACCTTTTAGAGTACATAAAAAAGTTTAAGATTTTCTGTGTCTTTTGATGTATAAATAAATATTCTACCATTTGTATTACTGTTTTTATTACTCTTCGAAATCCCGTCCACCTTTTTCGATGACCCTGTATGATAATAACATTTTGAAAAATAACCATAGTTTATTTCATTTTCATTTATTACGATGCTGAAAAAGACCATAAAAAAAAACCGCCCCCTCGGACAAAATTTCATTAATTCGTCCCTGCATAGAAGTAATTAATAGAAAATATATTTTCCCAGGTTTATATTGGTTCTCTTCCAATGATCTGCGCTCTTCTTGCTCTGGCACTCCTCGCTCGCTATGAGACTTGGGATCCAGTCCTGGAGCTGACTCGTCGCTTAAAACCATTAATAAGAAGCCTCTGCTGTGGTCTTTGTCGATTCTCCATTTGGAAATCAACGAGATCAGCACGAAGACTTGACGCCGAACAAACAGAATCCCTTCTCTTCGAGCCAACACCGGAAGCTGGCGAAGAACTTGAAACATGCTAGCCTTAATATTCGTGTCTAATTCGGCTTACGGGTAATTTAATATTAATATTTACAATTGAAAAGATAAAAACTCCATTCTTAAAAAAAATTATCGTTTAGTTCCTAAAAATCGAAAAGGGAAAATTTTTTAAATCTCAAATTTTATTTATTAATTAACTACATTCTTTAAAAAGTAATCTCTTTTCTTTTAATATGCGCAAATCTATGACCGAAATTGTCTCTTAATTTAAGAAGTGATTGTTATCAAAATTAACGAAAAGATATTTATTTATACTAAAGACTTTTATTATTATAAAAAAAATTTTCAATTATCTAGTCTTAATTTAATGTTTCTTTTATTTTAATTCTTCTAATTCATAGTCAACATTCCAAAATGACTTTCATTTCACAAAATTTATATATAGCATTTCCAAGTCAAATACATCCAATCCCAAATGAAATTATCAAACCAAAAATAAACAACCTTTCCAAAAATAATACAACTTTTAACAAATCAAATTAAACTTTTCCCAAGTCAAAAAACATAATTTTTATATAAAATTCTCTTTTTTTAAATAGCATAAATTCTAAAAGTCCAAACATGTTAAAATTTTGCTCTTAGTAGAATAGCAAAAGACTATAATTATCTTTGTTAGGATCATAAATGCCGAATTTCGGACAAAATTTATTGGCCCATTGTCAGTCCTTACAGGCTTATATCTAATTTAGGCCCAATGTTGTCACTGCTCTTGTTGCACAATAGTCCGTGCATATGTATAGTTTATAAAAGGGCAAGTGTTTGTGGGTAATCCCGGATAGACTCGCCCTTTTATAAAATATACATTTGCATGGCCTTTTGTGCATCAAGAACAATGATAACTTTCTTCCTAAATTAGATATAAGCCTGGTCTAATAAATTTTGTCCGAAACGTCTCCTTTGGCATTGGGCTTACAAAGGCTTTGTTTACTTTGCTGCTCCTCTTTCCTAATTGATTACATCTACAGCAACTTCTTTCCGGATTATAAAATTTTTACTTATATACAATAGAATAATTTGATTTTTTTTTTTATATTTTTCTTAAAGAGCCATTTTGACTGTTTTATTTTCGATCTCTCTTTTTTAAATAAAACTAGTCATAAATATTAGATCATTTTTATAGGACAAACAAATTTAAATATTGATTTTAAGAATTTTAATTTTAATATAGATTTTCTTTATAATTATTAATTTAAATAATGGTGGACATCTTAAAAAATATACGACTTTTTTTTTAATGAATTGACCTTTTAAATCTTTTTTCTTTTATTTAACGAAATGTAAATAGTTTAATCATGTTCAGAATAAAACAGACATTATAAAATACATATAGGCATATATACAGTATATATAAATTATATTATATTCATGGAAAAATAATATTGAGTTCTCTTAAATAGAACCCAGGTTTTCCTCCGGTAGCCATCAATCTTGAAAAATTATAAAAATATATCGCCTCCAAAGAATCATAGGGGCGAAAGTCCGAAAATTCGATTTTTAAGTTAATCCTACCAAACGTTGTTAAAACGTCTTCTCTTTTGAGTGCCAAAGTGGTGAAAATATATTTCCATTCTTTGCCATTGATTATGGCGTATTCATTTGTTGCTCGGCTATTTATTAAATATAGGCCTTTATGTTTATAAATCTTTTAGACGCCTTTTCTCGAATTGTTGAATTTCGGACGTTCGTCACTATGATTTTCAACAGGCGATTTATACTGTATATAAATTAAATCTTGTATGGCCTAGACATCCTATAAAGGAAAAATAAATCATTTGCTTTCAGTGTTAAAAGAATTATATACAGTATATATATATATATATATATATATATTTTTAAGCATTCACACTTTTTTTCTCATTCCCAGTCTTTTCGGCAACTTAGGCCATATAAGACTTGTCGATAATCGTTATTTATGAATCTATCTATATTGGGGTCCAGGCATTTCTATTTAAGCCATTTGGTATCCATTAACGTTTATTACTTTCTCTTTCCTATCTTTATATATAATAATATAATTCGAAGAGAAGTTGCTGTTGATGTTATGGAATGGAAAAGAATAAGTACAGGTGCAGCAAATGAAGAGACCTTTTGATGCCAAATGCCGAAAAAGAGACGTTTCGGACAAAATTTATTTGTCCATCTTCAGTTCCGCTACAAAAATATACAAATTTTAAATAAAACAACACAGTTGCGAAATTCAATTACAATGGATCTTACTTGGCTTATAAATTAATTAGGCACAAAGTTTGTATTTCATTTGAATTTCGCAACTGTGTTGTTTTATTTAAAATTTGTATATTTTTGTAGCGAGGACTGAAGATGGACAAATAAATTTTGTCCGAAACGTCTCCTTTTTCGGCATTTGGCATCCAAAGGCTCTCTTCATTTGCTGCACCTGTACTTATTCTTTCCCGTTCCTTTATATATAATATATATATATATATATATATATATATAGAGAGAGAGAGAGAGAGAAAGTATTGCGACCATGTCAAAAATTCGATGTCGAGATTTTGATGGATATACACTTTTTGAGGTCCCCTGAATCCGAAAAAGTAGTTTTCGAGTGTGTGTGCGTGTCTGTCTGTGAACAAAATAACTCAAGAACAAAAAGAGCTAGGAGGTTGAAATTTTATATTTAAGTTAGGCACCCGCCTGGGATGTGACATGAAGCTTTTTGAACAAAATTCGCCAAAAAGTACTAGTACTTTACTGATGTACTTTTTCAGTTTTTTTAGATTTTTTCAAAATTCGTTCCAACAATTTTGATTAAAATTCATAAACAAATTATTTTTTAGATCTCTTTAAAATGTATATTCCCTTTTTTCTCTTGAAATGGTATCAAGGTTGCAAAGGCAAGAGAAAGTGTATGCTGTGCGCAGTGGCGTAACCAGGGGGGGCGAGGGGGGCTCGAGCCCCCCGCCCCACGCGCATCGAGACCTTGGCGCCCCCCGAAACCGGCATAGGCGCCCTACAGCCTCTAAGATATAGCCCAGCGAATGTGATTTTATCATATTCTTTTCATCGATTGTCTTAAAAAATTGATTGTTTTCTTTTAAAATTATATTACACCTTGAATTCTACTATTTTAAATGAATTTAATTCCAAAAATAATAAATAACGTATATAGAGGCTTTATAATTAAAATTTTTTTTATTTTGCAATATATAAGCATTAATTTGATGTTTTATGGCTGTGGAGATTTACTCAGGATTCGTATAAACCTTAATATTTAATTTTTTGGAATTCAAAATTTTTTTAGGCATGAAGGAATTGAGCTATGAGACTGAAATGTTATATTTAAGTTAAACACCCCCGGGACCGTGAAAATAAGCTTTTAATCAAAATCGGCCAAAAAGTACTAGTGTTTTACTGATGTAGTTTTTCAGTTTTTTTCGATTTTCTCAAAATGAAAGGGCTTTCACCATTCTTCAGGCCCGCCCGAGCTCGCCCGGAATTTTTTCAAACCCGCCCATTCCCGCCCGAGATTTAGTGAATGAATGAACGAATGTCTAGCAATTTTTAAATAAAATTTCATTTGCATGCCCGTCCGCCCGAACCCGTTTATTTAGACTTGCTACCCGCCCGTAATTTTTTCATGGCCTCCAAAGCCCGCCCGGCCCCGCCGCGTGCCGGGCGGGTAACGGGCCAACCCGTACCCGTGCAGGGCTCTAATCGGGGGTTCGGATCCCAGGCAGTCCGATGATTTTATTTAAGCCATTTGAATACCAAATGTCAAAGTCAAAGTCTTATATGGCCTAAGTTGCCGAAAAGACTGTGTGCATGTGTGTGTGAGTGTGAATGGGAAAAAAGTGTGTGTTAAAAAAAAACATGGGGAATGACTTCCCCGAGACTTTCTCGTATATTCTATTGGAATTACGTCTGGGTGTGTGTGAACACGATTGCTTAAAAAACCAAAGCAGCTAGATAGATGAAATTTGGTATATGCTCCTTACACTAAAATTGTAGATTTCTATCAACTTTTGGATTAAATTCGTCACTTGGAAGTAGTACTTTACCTAATAAGTTTTTTTCAGAAATTTCGAAATTTTCAATTTCTTTGTCATATTATGATAAAATACTCAATTTTAAAAAGTTTTTATTCTTTGATATTTTTCCGAAAACTGAATAGTTTTTGAAATAATCACAGAAGAAAACGACATTTTTCTTAAAAGCAAAGAAAAATCAAAACCAAATCATACAGGTGTCATTAAAAAACATGTAAATATAAACAAATTCGATAAGGAAATTACAGGATGCAAGAAATTTGCCCGCCGAAGGCGGCAATTGCTCGCCGAAGGCGAGCAAGGGGTCCAGGGGGCGGAGCCCCTGGAAAATCGGCGCCCTAGTTAAGCTTCGCCCCCCGCCCTCAAAGGCTGGTTACGCCGCTGGCTGTGCGACCAGACACACCAGATTTTTTTTCAAAATGCGTTCCCTTTAAATTTTGACACATTATAATATGCTATATATTCGAATCAGATGTCATTTTTGTCTTTTTTAATTATTTTTTACTTTTTTTAAACTTTTTATTTGCTTTTTAACTAAAGATTAATATCGGTGGCAAAAATGTCTGTGGCCTAATGCCAATATTCTTTAAAAAAAAAAAAAAAAAAACGGTCAAAAAAGACTTTTAAAGAAAAGTTAATTTAATATCAAAAAAAAGCAAGCCTTATTCATGCTGCAAAGTATTGCAAATATTATGAAATGAATTAACAATCATAATAGGCACTTGAAATTAAGAAAATAAATACCTTTTCAAATATATAAATATACTGTATAGCTATATGAATATGTTATTACTGAAAGAACCTTTCAACCTGCTTTTTATTGGATATTCTCTTTTGCCAACCCTCTATTAATATATTATTATATCCCTTTTTTTCATTATTTACTCTGTCAGTATTAATCGAGATTCTACTATGATGGCAATTGTCTCACCGTCTTCTGATTTTTTGTTTGAAATTATCTTTTGGATGATTGCATAATTTCATTTCCGATTTTGTAAATTTATGCCTGTTGAAGCTATTTTTTCTCCAGTCACTTTAAGTTCATTGATTATAATTTAGAAATACAATAAAATGTGGGCTTTTTAAGATAATCTTTTATATAGTCCACAAATTTATTCAATCATCCAATATTTTTGCACAATCTCTTCGCGCATGTTCATGTGTGAGGTCCCCACTGGCCTGAAGCTAAAATTCTTCCTTTCAGTGTAAATAGTAAAATAAGTTCTATTCGCTTTTGAGATTTATTTATAGAAAATTCTTTGGGGAAACATTACTTTGTTTAAGTAGAGTTGTCATAAATTTAGAGATTTATTTATCATTTATTGATGAAATGGGCAGAGGCAAGCAAAAAATGAACTCACTCTGATTGTCTGTTGAATTTCTGGAATACGTTTCAATGCATTTGTATTAAATGTATATATATCTTCATGAAATATAATAGACAGGCAGAAAAATTTCATTTTTTGGCTGTCTCTGTCCATTCCTTTGCTAGATCTTCAGAGCATATTCATATTTTTTTCATCATTTAATTTACTCTTTTTTTTTTTTAATTATTCTTTAGGCTTAGACTTCCATTATCTCTGAGTCTATCCATTATCTCCATTATCTCTGAGTCTATCCATTATCTCTTTTCCTTTCGTACAAATTTTCCCCATTCAGTTTGGTGTCGAATTGATCCCCATCTAATAAGTTTCTTCAAAATTTTCATTAATAATTAAACCTTTGTCCTGAATTTTTGCTTTGTTTTTCCAAAATTTCTAATATTTTTTTTCTTTCTATCAATTTGTTTTCTTTTAAAAAAAAGACAATTTCGGTCGTAATCAAAGAATTTTTTTATTTAAACAAAAATGATACATTGCAAATTAAGATAAAAACCGGCCAAAACAAAAATTTTTTTTTGTTTTTTATAAACAGAAGAAAGGACAGGAAAGATAATTTCCTTTAAAAATAATAAATTATTTTTGTTATTAATAAAATTTATAAAAATTTGTTCCTTCAAGCATAGAAATTTTTGTAATTGTAATATTTCAAACCAATTTGAAACAATCCAACGCATTCGCAGCAGCAAGAAATTTCTGCGCATTCGTCTGACAGTTTCTATCAGCTGGAAATTGCTCTTGGAACAAATTTTATATTGTTGCATTTTAGTTTATATATATTTTATTATAGTATAGTCGATTTATTTTGTGATTTTTTTCGATTTATTATATTTAGTTAGATATCTCCTATAAATATTGTTACCATTGATATATTAATTTTAAATAGTTTATATAAGTGTGTCTATTATGGCCTGCATTTTGTATCCTAACTTTATTTAATTTCCAAGATTGAAATTATTTTGGTTATATATCTTAGATTTTCCACTGTTTTTTTTGTCTTTTAATGTGTGTATGAAGTTGGATAAACTTCGTCTAAATTTTTAAAACAAATACATGAAAAATTATACCTTATTTAAATGAAAAATTTAAAGTCCTCAAGGCACAAATCAGATGGATAAGTTGACCATAAAGAAATTAAAAATTTCTTATGAAAAACATTAGAGTATTAGATCAATTTTCTAATTAAGTTATAAATAATTCACAAATAAAAAAAAAATTTAAGCAAATTTTACAATATATAGTATTTGTCTAATATACGAGGGTCATTCGGAAAGTAGTACCAGTTTGGGAATAAAAAGAAAAACTAGTAAATATTAGCAAATACTTATGTTTTAATGAAAAGAATATACATTAAACTACTTGTCTACATAATCACCGTCATTGTTTGAAAAAAGAAAAACTATAAATATTATCTATTTTAATAAAAAATACATTAAACTACTTGTCTACATAATCACCGTGCAAATTTAAACATTTGTCATAACGTGGAAGAGTTTTTGTATTCCGGCTTCATATTCCTCCGCCTCCAGTCTATTAAGATACGTAATCACAACTTCTTTCAGTTCTTCATCTTTTTTCAATTTTTTTCTGGCCAAAAAGTTAGGGCTATAGGGTGGATGGTTGAAAGTTTCCCACTTAAATTGTTGCAAAATTTGTTGTGTTATCGCAGCCATATGAAGTCATCCAACCATCCACCCTATAGCCCAGACCTGGCTCGGCTCCTTCAGATTTTCATCTCTTTACTAAATTCAAAGATTTTTTGGTCAGAAAGAAATTGAAAAGTGATGAAGAACTGAAAGAAGTTGTGATTACGTATCTTAAATACGCTGTAGGCCGAGAAATATAAAGCCGGAATACAAAAACTCTCCCACATGACAAATGTTTAAATTTGCACGGTGATTATGTAGACTAGTTTAATATATATTCTTTTCATTAAAACATAAATATTTGCTAATATTAACTAGTTTTTCCTTTTATTCCCCAATGGGTACTACTTTGCGGATTCGTAAAAAGAAAAATTATATTTTGCTTTTTTTTAAATATTTGTTCAGAATATATATATATATATATATATACCTGTATATTTAATATATTGTAAATTTCAACAATCAACGCGCCTTTAGCCGAGAAATTGTATCTTCATATAAATTTATATATATACTTTTGGGATGGCTGCTTAGCACTTCCACAATTTTTAAAACCTAGGTCCGCATACTGTGGAATCTCTTGTTTTTACGCACATACATGCACTAAAAAAATCTAAATCGTCTCTTTTTATTATCTTTTCGCTTTTGACTTACCTCTAATGCTTAATGAATCGTCTTTTAGCAAGCACAAATGTACCAAGTGCAGCGTGTACTTTGATGACTTATTTATTAGTAGTAAATTGCTTGAGAACTATAGAATCCCAAATGCTGATAAGATAAAGGTAATTGAAACCTATCGGCAGAGCTAAGCAAGAATTTGAAATACATTTCGACTAAATGTTCACATTTTAAAAAAATTTTAAAGAAAGTTTAAATTAGCAATTATTTGAAATTATTTCCGGGGCAGGTCTTTAAAAATGTACAAAAACCATTATCAATAAATTTATCCCAAAATCTACAAGATCCAGGCCATATAATCACATTTATATAATTTAATTAAAATTAAAATATAATTTTTTCATTTAAAATAAATCTCACCACACATTTTTAATTTTTTTCTTTACTCTTTATATCAACCTCCTCTTTTTAATTCCTGTTCCATTTTTCTTTTGATTATTATTATCATCTATAATTAAAAATACATTCCAAAAAGGCCAGAATAAGAAAAAAAAAATTATATTTTAAATAAAATTATAATTTTTTACACTTTAGGTGACACTTAAGTCTTAAATTGTCTATTTAATGTATATAAAAATTGTTTATATATATATACATAAAAATATTTATTTACCAGTAGTCCTCATAGAGGGTTAACTATTTCTATATACTCTTTATCTAGTGACTGAATTATTAAAAAAAAAAATATTGAGAGCTGTGTTAAGGCCAAAAAAAATTTTGCAGGAAAAAATTTACAAATATATTTAATTAATATGGCCTTTTAGACCAGATGATTAAAATAATATTTTTGTCCTAGACTCTAAACTCTTAGAAATCTTTTCTTAATGGATCAGTTCAAAATAAAAAAAAGAGTTATTATATAAAATAAAAAGTGTTACTTAGAAATAATAAGACCAAAAATTATTGAGTATTATAAAAGTATATAAAGTGAAAAATTCTAATTTCATTCAATGTTCGTGTATAAAATGTACCAGGTTATATAAATCTTTTCAAACTTTTTTTTTATTTATATAAGAAACAATAAGTATTTATAAATAGATGAATTATATATATATAAGAAGGTTTACTGTAGTTTCGTCTTACAAATGGTGGTGCAATCAAACATTTATAAATATTTATTTACTAAGAGTAAAGAGAAAATAATTTTTGAAATTTTTGTTATACTGTATGAAAATTGATTTTGCACTATTTGGATATATTTTAGGTTATATTTATCACGAATGTGTTTATTAAAGCTTTTGTCGTTTGTATTATTATTATTATTGGAGTTTAAACAACATTTCGACTGCTTATTCTGCAGTCGTTTTCAAGTACTGTGTACTTGCTCCGACTCAAGTGAACTAACCTCTAAGGGACAATACTTGCTTTTTATATGCAAAGACCCAGTCAGCGCCATCTACAATCACTCTCGTAATTGTGTCCAACTTCACGAAAATGTTTGTAGATGGCGCTGACGTCTTTGCATATAAAATGCACTTAGCCGTCCCTTAGAGGTTAGGTACTAAAAAAGACTGCAGAATAAGCACCAAACATGAATAATCTGGAATGATTATCGTCTAAATTCTATTTGGCCTAAGGTGCCGAAAAGACTAAACAAAAAAAAAAAAAAAAAAAACTGCTATCAATACATTCAAAGGACGAAAAAGTTGATACAATATAGAATCTAATAGTGTTGTAATAAGAATTAACTTCTAAAAGACATTTACGAAATAGAAATTTAATTAAAAAAGAATGTTTGAAAAGATTTATTTTTTGAATCAATATAAACTTAGTATCTTTTAAAAGAGTTTAAACTCTGATCTCTGTCCAACCTACTTTGATATAAAACCATTTTACATATAACATATTTTTCTATAATAATTTTGTTCGTCAATTTAAAAAAAAAAAATGGGAAAAAATTACAAATAAATAAACAAAAAAAAAAAATAAGAATAAATTTTTGCCAAGATTTTTGCTCATTAAAAATTGTAGGGTTAAAAAAAAATAATATTAATAATAAAAATAGCGAAATCTTGGTGTATAATAAAAGAAAATTTAATTTTTATTTTTTTAAATTCATGTTCAAAAAGAATAAAACAAAATAAATAAAATTGGAAAGGAAATTTTTCTACTATGGGTAAAAATCTCTTTTCCAACGAAAAATTTCTTTCTTTTTCAAGATCCCTATTTAAGTATTTAAATTTATATAAAATTATTTCTCTCCTTTCTAAAACACTGTAAGCCAAGGGAGTGGCGCAACAACGGGAGGTTAACCTCTCCCTGCTTCCTCCAGGAGAGTGAAAAATAGCCTCTAATTAATTTCTTTTCATTTAAAAAAATCTTTCCATTTTGATTTTAGATGGTTGTAAGGAAAATCAATTTATTTTAAGGACCGTCGGCCAAAAATAAGCCTAATATCCGTTTATTTGTAAATATTTCGATCCCAGTGAAATGAAATCATCCTCAGTACAAGCAACAGATGTTTTGCAAATCGTCGCAAACTCCCAACCATTATGACAAAGCAGATAAAACGATTTGCAAAACATTTGTTGCTTGTACTGAGGATGATTCCATTTCACTGGGATCGAAATATTTACAAATAAACGGATATTAGGCCTTCGCAAAATTATTTTTGGCCAATGGTCCTTAAAATAAATTGATTTTCCTTACAGCCATCTAAAATCAAACAAGATGAATTTAGAGCAGAGTAGTGTCTAATTTTTTGCTAAACAGGATCTTAAGACTATTTTTTTGTAGAGAAAGAATTGTTATTGAAATTTTTTAAAATAGGCCTATCTCTATTCTTAAATTTATTTTTCCAAATTCGGAGGATGTAACATGACAAATAACAAACTGACTCGGCCTAATTATAAGAAAATTTTTTATTCTTTTCATAAAAATAGAGGGGATCTAAAATATTCAGATTAAATGGCAAAATACAATATAGTCAAATTTTTATTTAATATTTCAAAATACAAATCAAAAAGTATTTAATATACATATTTAGTTATATATATATATTGTAAAATGTAGAAAAAAATAGACCTAAAAATATTTTTTAAGTCCTTTCTCTATTTTGTTGTGAAACAAATTAATAAAAAATACACTTTTAAGCCATCTTCCTATAAATATTCCCAATCTCTCCTCTTCTTTAAATTATTTTGTATTTTAGAAAGGACTTCTTACAAATTACATAATCTGTATTTATGTATTTTTTAATTAAGATCTGAGTAAAATAATCAAAACCATATATACAGTATATATGTTTAAAAAAATGAATTTTTTTTATTTAAAAAAAAAAAAAGGTTTTTCGCTCTTCAATTTTGTTTATTTATTTTTTTTTTGTTTATATTTAGACAATGTATAATAGTCCAAGCAAAAGCGTGCAAACAGATACACCCTCGAATCCTTGTCCTTGCTGGAATTGGAATGTCGCTGAACTCTCCAGGTGAACTCATCAAGCCCCTTCTTTTTTTTTCCAACAAATTTTTCCTTTTAAATGATTATTATTTTACTCTTTTTATTTTTAATTGTAGTATTTATATTTATTTATTTTTTTTAATAATAAAATTAAAATAAAAAAATATAGAACTATAATGGTCTATATTTTGAAGCAAATGTTTGATCAATAAAAAAATTTTGAATCATTTAAATATTTTTTTTAAATAACTATTTCCTTTTTAGGGTGGGAAAATTATTTGTCGTAAAATAAATGTGTCTGTTGTTCTTTCTTCATGCCAAGCCTAATATATTTTGAAAAAGTGTGTCTAAGCTTTAGTCTGGCTATTAATAGTGACTTTTTATGTTGTGGCTGTGATGTGATTATAGTGGAGAATTGGAGATATAAGCCAAATTGGGATTGTCCAGGTTAATAAAACTCAGGATAAGACGTTTCGGCCTGAATTTATTTGACCATCTTCAGTTATCGGGAATTATACACATAGTGCAAGTGCGCATGTGATCAAACCAGGACTCGTCAATAATAAAATATATTTGTTTCATACAAAATTCTATGGTTCCTGTGCCCAAGCTCAGAGATAATTGATTATTATTATCTCTGAGCTCTCAAGTCCTGGTTTGATCACATGTGCACTTGCACTATGTGTATAATTCTCGATAACTGAAGATGGCCAAATAAATTCAGGCCAAAACGTCTTATCCTGGGAGTTTTTATTAACCTGGACAATCCCAACTTTAACTATCTGCAATTCTCCACTATATATATTAATAGTGACGCAGACTGTACATTCTTTCACTCTTCAAAATTCTATAGGCCTACATAATTCAAATTCCCTAATTAGAAAATATTAATTGATAAATTGTTGGGTTTGATGGCTGTAGATATTCAAATTAGAAGAGGACGGGAGCCTTCCCGGGGTACAGGAGCCAGGTAAAAAATAAAAAACGTTATGATTCTGTCGTCGACGTTTCGCCCGCTAGTCGCACTCATCTTCAGGGCTAGCGCTCGAAACGTCGGCGACAAAACATAACGTTTTTACATTAACCTACCTTCTTTACCTGGGAAGGCTCCGTCCTCTCCCTAATTTGAAAATATTAATATTTCTATATTAATTCTTTTTTTTTTTAACTTTTTGCCAATTATTTTTTTACCCTATTTGGCTTTGAACTCTCTCGTCACATTTTTTACTGCACAGTCTAGTAAATGTTACCCGTTAAGAATAAATTTAA
>JAKCPI010029722.1:0-26793 GCA_023213315.1 Euborellia annulipes | reverse complement strand
TAGAAGATTACAATGCTTCATTTAGGCTGGTAGATTGAGACATGATCATCATCAAATCTTCTTTTATTGTATTTAAATGACAGTAAAAGAAACCGATCGGATGTCTAATTTTCCATTAAAGTCTTCAGGGATTCTTAAGGGGCCATTTAGGAAATAGACTGCATTTTGACATGCACAGGAGAGGGAAACAGAGTGAGTTGGCCGCAGGTTTGACCACAGGAGCAATAAGCACCCCCAAAGGTCGTTTTAACTTGGAACTTTTGCAAGTTCCAATCTAATACACCCTAACATGTTCCTCTAACAGCTTTTGCCTTTTACTTCCTTCCCCTTCTACTCTCCTGTCGAATCAATTTACCAAGCACTAAAACTTGGAAAATTTTGTTAAAAAATAAATAATTAATTTTTTTTAATATAAGCAGAAAAAGATATTGAAAATACTTATACCATATGATGAAACTTGAAACACTTTTAAAAATTACCAAGAACTTTTAAAATAATTTTTTATTAATAATAATTAATAAACCCTTGATAAATTTTTTCAAATGGCTTTTCGACATCGAAGTCTATATTGGCTTATAATTACTCGTATTATTATTATTAAGTGCTAGATAAGTGTTATCCTTTTATTTAAATCAATTTCATCGATCGACACGTTTAACAAAAAAAAAAAAAAAAAAGCAAGAAAGATTAAGACTGACATGGATTTAAGAGAAATTAATTCCATTTTAAAAAACTCATTCAATTTAAATTAAAAACCGTTGGCTCTAGTTGAAACATGATTTAATGAGATAAGTTGAAACAAAAAAGTCAAGGTAATATGTTTCAATAAATTATTTATTAGCATAAACACTTGACTATTGGTATGTCCTCTAAAATTCAGCATTTGTATCACTTCCCATTCAAAGTGTCGAAAAACGTATTTAACAGTTGTTTATGTATTTTTACTTTCTCTTACCTATATATATATATATATGTTAATTAATATATAGAGAGAAAGTATTGGATTCATGTCAAAATTCGATGTCGAGATTTTGATGGATTTTGAGGTCCCCTCAATCCAAAAAAGTGGTTTTCGCAACATGGTCTGTCTGTCTGTGTGTCTGTGAACAAAATATCTCAAGAACGAAAAGAGCTAGGAGGTTGAAATTTTATATTTAAGTTAGGCACCCCTATGGGAAGTGACACGAAGCTTTTGAACAAAATCGACCAAAGAGTACTAGTACTTTACTGATGCACTTTTTCAGTTTTTTCGATTTTCTCTAAATTCGCTTGAACGATTTTTTTTTAAAATTCAAAACTCAATTAATTATTTTTTAGATTCTCTTTAAAATATATATTGTCATTTTGCCATTGAAATCTTCTGAAGTCCACTTTACTCTTATAGTCTATAGAAAAGATAGGAGAAATGGTTGCCATGGTAACAAAATATAAATATTTTCAAATTTTACATCTTGAAATTAAAATGTACCGTACTGTCGGGAACTAAATATATGTCGACACAAAAAACCTGGTGTGACAAGTACAGAACACAACTTTCGATTACCGAAGGTAAGAGAAAGTTGTGTGTTGTGTGATCAGTCACACCAGATTTTATATAATAAAATTCCTAATTGCAAAAAAATAAAAGAGAAAATAAAATGATATAATTATAAATAATAATAATATTAGCATTAATTTTTATTAAATCTAGTAAAAATAATATATGAATGAAATTAGTCACTATAAATGATTTGATTGTTGTTGGCGCTCACAGCGCCACTGTTGCCATTCCTCCCGGCAAGTTGATCAATCAGTCTAAAGAAGATAGTCGAGTTTTGACCCACGCGATTTCGGGAGTGCGGAATGTATTGTGAATTTTTACTTTTTATTTATCAAGTGCATCATTTAGTGATTGATTAATATCTCCGGGATGTGTTATGTGTTTAATAAGTGTTTGAAAATACCAAATGGAGATGAGTTTTGGAAAATATCACATGTAGTCGCGAATGGAATGCAATGACAACGGTGAGTTGAGATCCTTTTATTTAAGCAAATGGTCAAAAAGATGGCGAGGTCTGTTTGATCGATATTCGATTTAATTTCATTTTTAGAAATATCTACAATTATTAGTGACATTTGACTATATTTTATTTATCTTTTATTTTTTTAATATGTTTGCTTTGTTTTGATAAGCCATTTATATTTATTTACAATCATTCTCTCTCACATACATATACCGACTTTCAGATTTCTTAATTCAGTGAGACCCATCAAGTGGGTTTCCTATCAATATTACTGATCTACTTTATTAAGCATATTCTGAAACAATCATCTTTATTGATGCTGTGGGCTCTGGCTGCACAAATTTTGAATCAATATTTTTTTTGACACTAATATCAAATTTTTGTATGTAGGCCTATTTAAAAAAATACGAAAATCTCAAACTATTTATAGGTATTTATTCATAATACGTTAGCCAATTAATTTGAATAAGGGTTTAGGCCTGGAAGCGAACTCTTATGTATTATCATCCCAAAATCCTGACTCTACTCAAAAGAGGGAGGCGCTTTTCGATTCACAGTTTAAATAAATAAACAATCACTACAATTTTTTTTTTTAATTAGAATTCTTTAATAAAAATACAAAATGGGGGCGTATTATTATTATCATCTCTCTTTTGATTTTAATCAGTATAGTAATAAAACAATAAAAGGGTGTTATAGAATGGGGAGTGAAAAAAAAAATAAATAAACGAGGTTTTGTAGTTTATGAGTCATTCAATTCTGACTTTTTCTTATTATTATTATTAAAAAACGATGTCAGTGCTCTTTTATTTGGTGAGTTGTGTGGCCAGCTGTCCCTTCCGATGAGCTAATGAACAAGTGTCACGTGACGTGAGGGGGTGGAGGTGCAATTAAGGCCCTTCAGCTTCCCTTCCCTCTCTCTATCTCTCATTGCAGTAAAGGCATTCCAATTGAGCTGCATTATGGCTGACGCAGGGCGTGGTCACTTTTACAGGACCAACATGCATCTAAATCCTCTTAAGTTTATCTTTTGGACTTATATATCCTATATTAATTTTTTTTTTTAAAATAATTAATTAATAATAAAAGAAAATATTTTATATCGGCATTAACATTTTTGCTAGTATTATTTTTTGAGCATTGGTCCTGGATAACAAAAACACATACTTCGAAAAAATAATAAATATTATATTTAGATTTGTAAGCCAGTACTCTCTAATTAAGATTATATAGTAAAATTATAAATATAAAATTAATCACTTGGTGATATGTTTCACTTTTTTTCATTAATAAGTAAAAATACTTTATGAGTGTAGAAATTCTTATCAGGTATTTATACCAATAAATATCGGGTGATGCCGAGGAATCAGCGTGTTGAACGTCTCCTGGTATAATTCGGTACAATTAATTAATTAAATATGCATTCCAATTGAGCAATATATATATTGTATAACTCTGAATGACCTTAGCTGCCGATAGGGCAAATGAAAAAATAAAAAAATTCCAATAAATAAACAAAATGAAACATATCGCCAAGTGTTTTTCTAATTTATTTTTTATTGATTATTTTTTTACCTACTTAAATTAAACTTAAAGAACTGCTAGAAGCTCTGATTGCTAAAAAACAAAGGACCTTCAATATTTTTGTCACACCAGATTTTTTGTGTCTACATATATTTAATTTTCCTACAGTACGATACATTCGAATTTCAGGATGTAAAATTTATAAACATGATAAAATATTTATATTTTGTTACCATAGCAATCATTTCTCCTATCTTTCCTATGAAGTACAAGGGTAAAGTGGTCTTCAGAAGATTTCAATGGCAAAATGAGAATACACATTTTAAAGAGCATCTAAAGAATAATTGATTTTTGAATTTTAAGCAAAATCGTTTTAGCGAATTTTGAGGAAATAGAAAAAAATTAAAAAAGTGCAACAGTAACCTACTAGTACTCTTTGGTCGATTTAGTTCAAAAGCTTCGTGTCACGTGCCAGGGGTGTGCCGAACTTAAATATATAATTTCAACTTCCTAGCTCTTTTTGTTCTTGAGATATTTTGTTCACATACACTCAGAAACACACATACACACACAGACAGACCATGTCGCCAAAACCACTTTTTTGGATTCAGGGAACCTCAAAACCTGTATATCCATCAAAATCTCGATATCGAATTTTTGACATAAATCCAATACTTTATATACATAAGAGAAAGTAAAATGTGTACATCGGTCAAATTTTTCTAATATTTTTTCAAGACAGACAAAATCAAACTACAGTATTACCCATGGAAACATTTCCAAGTGCTATTTATTATTATTCATAATTCTAATTTAAATTTAATTTTTACTTTTTTTTTTAAGAAATTTTAATTAATATGTTGCCCGCTTACAGAATATTTTCTGCCTACTTAGGCACTCTAATCTTACTTTCTTTTGTCTTTTTTATTTTTTGAAAATGTCTGCCATCCCTTTGACAATCTTCACTCCGGTCTAATGCAACCACTACTATTCACCCCAACATCCTTTTGATTCCTCTCACTCTTCCAAATGTTTTGTCTTTCATCCCCAACGGAGAGAGTTTGCCACGTTCCTTATCCCTCACCCTTCAAGCTATATTTCACATTTTTTTTTCTATATATGTTTTTTTATAATATATATTGCTCTCGCCCAAATAATTTTTTAACTAGTCTGAAATTTATAACGTCATTTTTTTCAAAATTGTTTTTTAAAGTTATTGTTATTAGGTCTCAAACTCTTGGAAATACTGATATATTTGAATAGAAATTTTGTTTTTGATTCCCTGTGAAACCCTATCAGGTTTCAATTATTTTTTGTTGTGATACTATAACTCGCTTTTTTTCTAAATCTAATTGAAGAAGAATAAGAAGAAACACTTGAAATCTGACTTTTAGTTTTTTATACAACTTTCAATATCACCTGAGTGTACTATTGTTCAGACAATAATGAATAAATTACTTCTTAAGTACTTTTAATACTTATAGAGACTAATCATTCTTTGACATTTTTTTTTAATATACTAGTACACTTCTCGTCAAATAAAAATGTATAAAGCTTCGTTTATTTGTGATTAATTTTGTTATAACATAATTGTCTGTAGGGAATTAAACTATTAAATAAATAAATAAATAAATAAATTTGTAAAATAATTCATTATAAATTTGAATGAATTACAATACAAGTATATCGATCAGGTTAAATTTTTTCTAAAAAACTTGATTCTCTTATTTTTTGACAGACACTATACTGTACAGTGAGGAACAATATTAAATCCCACCCATGCATTTTCTACTTGTGATTAGATTATTTCATTGTTTTTAAAAAAATATTATATATTTTTTAATGGAAACTTTAATGGTTCAAACCTAGGAAATTTCCAATAACGATTTTCATTTTCTTTTATAAAAACAATGAAATAATTACAAGTAGAAAATGCATGGGTGGGAGTTAATATTGTCTCTCACTGTGCCGGTACGTATCTCAATTTAATCACGTACTGTACACATATTTTTTTTAAATATTCGTTGAACAACATTATTGATACCTGATGCGTTCGAGAGTGGAGCCTTGAGCTTAGGCAACCAAAATGCTTAAAAATCGGACATGTAGTCAGTTGCATTTTTTATTTAAATTTAGAATATCGATGGCATCCGCGGACTAGAGTATTGCTATACTCCTCCCGGCTTCAGTTGCATAAAAAATGGAAGATTTATTTGTTTTAAAAATATTGGTTTAGTTGATTAAGCTCAAGGCTCCACTCTCGAACACACCAGGCACTTGTGTAGCCGACTGTACTTATTATATAATTAATATATAAAAAAATTTTATATTTTTTAATTTAACAAGTGAATAAAGATAACAAATTGCTCTCTTTTTTTTAGTTGTAGGTTTCATAATTCTTAATCAATTTTCGATACCACCCCCTAAGATTCAAATCTTGATTTAATCACGTACACCTTTTTTTTATTATCTGTTGGACAACATTATTGACTGCTAGTACTATTATTAAATCCACATACTCCGGTGACACTCTAAAATATCAAATTAACCATTTCATGTGTAACTCTAATAAAGCAGGGACAGAGAGAGAAAAGTATTGCTCAGGGATTAACTCGGTGGTCATTTCGAATAGTATGTAATTAAGGAGGGCCCTACGTGGAGGGCGAGTTATGACACGGGATACATGGCAAACGCCACTTAACAGGGTTTAATTAGAACCGTGCCTAATAATCAACCCCCTCATACCCTCAAACTCCGCCGTCTACCTGCACAAACCACCACCCTTGACATATACAGGGCGTCACACTCCGCTAGGATTCCATCTCTCTCCAAATGTGTTTAGGCTTTTAGTTTTCTTAATTATATTCATAGGGGAGTCATTTTAAAAGGAGATTTTAAAGTCATCATCATTTTGTTCTGCTTTTTTAACAAACTTTTTTTTTTTTTGCCAAATTAAACAGTATTTTTTTATTTAAATAGTTTATTTTTTAAATAAGCCAAAACATTTTAAATAGTTTTTAAATTTTAGGCATGTGTTTAAATATAAAATAAAAATCGATGGATGGTTTGGTTCTGTATAAATGAAAAATTGTTCGACTGATTGCACCACCTGGGAAATACTCAGAAACATTTTGCTAAAATCTCTTTAGGGAATAACCACAATTAGTCATATATGAATTTATTAACGACTAAATGCCAGCCTTGTCTCTGAAACCGGGCTCTCTACTACTAATTTTAAACTTAGAATATTGACACTTCGAGTTAAAGCAATCTTATAGCTTATCCTTATACTACATTTATCTATATAATATACCAGAGATATATTTTTCTACTTTTTACTTTCTCCTAGTTTTTAATATATATAGAGAATTGTTAGGTTATAATTATCACGAATGTGTTTATTAAAGCTTTTTTTCAATTTATTTGGCTTTGTTTAAAAATTCCATTTTTTTTTTCTTTTTTTTTCAAATATTTTCAAGTCTGCAGCCCCCTACCTTCATGATTAGAGTTACTGACGAATGAATGTGCTCAGTATAATTGCATACTGATTTTGAATTAAAGCTTTATTATTTGATTCTTATTTACAAATTCCAATCAAAGACATCCGACAGTAACCATAGCCATGAAGAAAATCCAAAAAAATTCTTAGCTGTTCTTGTTCTTTTATTAAATTAAAACTTCCATAATCGCCTTACATAAAAATATTTATTTATTGAATGATGCAGATTTTATAGCTGGAATAGTTGATTGGGGAAATAAAAAGAATAGCAGCTATTGATTATTTAATTTATTAAGGTCCACTAGGCTGAAGTTTCGATCTTTATTAAGACCATCTTCAGAGCTAGTGAGCTGCCCACAAGTTCTGAAGATTGTCTTAATCAAGACTGAAACGTCAGCCTAGTGTGACTTAATAAATTAAATAATCAATAGCTGCTATTCTTTTTATTTCCTCATCAATATTTATTTATTTAAAAAAAGTACAAATATTGTATTTCTATTTCTTTAATATTAAATTAACTCTGAATTTTATTATCATCAAAATATAAATATAATTATTATTATATTATAATAAAATATATATAAAGAACGGATATAATTCATGAAGAGAATATCAATGTTTAATAATAAAGTCAAAATTCAAATGAGATTAAAATGCTATTATTCAAGGGATTAAGGGATTTTTATGGAATTGAATTATGATTTTTAATTAAATTAATAGTATTAAAAGAAAAATAGGATATCATATTTTAGTCGATATAAATATAAATTTCCAAGCTTAAACTATCAATTTTTTTAAAGCCATATTATTTTTTTTTAATTAGGCCTAACTAATTTTCTTTTATTTTTGTCCATGTTTTACTTTCTCTTAATCTTTTTCTTTTTTTTTTTGTGTTTTGTGAATTTTATATGTATAAAATAAAATGACTCCCAATGATAATTGAAACCAATTAATGGCTTGCCAAGTGGAGATCAATCGTCTCTTACACATGAAAAGATTGAAATAATTAAATTTGGTTTCGCTCTTTTTATAACATATAATTCAATACTGATTGGAAAACAATTATCTTTCATTCATCTCTTCTACTCTTTTCATATACATCGATATATTTTATACTTTCGATTGATTTATATATATATAGTCTATATATATATATATATATATATATATATATATATATTTTTTTTTTTTTTTTTTTTTTTTTGAATGAACAATTTTAATTTTATGATTAAAAATCTCCATTCATATTGACAAATTTTATTAAATAATAGAGAGAGATCAGTTTGAGCAATTTTTTTTATTTATTTTTTTATTATTCAGAGGGAAGTTGCTGTTGATTTTTGAAATTAGAAAGAGCAAATAATGGAACAGTAAAACAAAAAGCTTTTGCTAAAAGTCGATACGTTTCTGACGTAATTTTATTCCATCTTCAAGTTATATATACCAGGTACATATAATTGAGAAAATATAGCAACTATCCGACACCGACATCGAGAAAATTAAAGTGTTTTTTTACTTTTTATAGTTAAATACTATATTTTATTTTGCACTCACCCAGTACTGTAGTTTAGAAATCGGTGGTGTTGTAGCTGAAGATGGAATAAAATTACATCCGAAACGTCACCCTCAGCATTTGCATCCAAAAGTTGTTTGTATATTTCTGCTCCAGTATTTGTCCTTCTTTATTTTAAAATATTGCGATAATTTCTAAAATTCGATGTCGAGATCTTGAGGGATATACTTGTTTTGAGGTCCCCCGAGCCCAAAAAAATGGGTCCCGCAAATTGGTCTGTCTCTCTGTCTATGTGTCTGTGCGTAACAATTTTAAGCTTGAAGGAATTGAGCTACCGGATTGAAATTTTATATTTAAGTTAGGTATCCTCCCTGACACTGAAAATAAGTTTTTAAACAAAAAGTACTAGTACTTTACTGATGTACTTTTACAGTTTTTTTTTTTATTTTCTCAAAATTCGCTTCATTTGATTAAAATTCAAAAATCAATTATTTTTTACATGATCTTTAAAAAGTAATTTTTCGTGAAAATTGTACACTTTACTGATGTATTACAGATTTGTACTTATGAATTAGAAGTGGTCAAGTTTGGAACTAAGGTGCTATGGGAAACTAAATATATCTCGACATAAAAAAATCTGGTGTGACAAGCACAAGCACTTCTCTTGCCGAAGACTAAGAGAAAGCTGTGTGCACCAATCACACCAGACTTTGAATTTCATTTGACACCTATCTGAATTTCGTAGTACTTGTTTAAAAAACAAGCATAAAGGTGTTAGATTTCAAATATTTCTAATATAAGCCTAGATATTTAGCACACAGACGGTCTATAGGGGCGTTAAAGTCAAAAATCACTCTACTCTCACATTTATCTGAGTTTGATTTAGTTGAACAAATACACACAGATATATACCGAGTATGTTTAATGTCTAGAACAAATTTGTAATTACATTTTCTAGAGTCGAATCCTTTTAGCTGTATTGCTTGGAAACGAGGTCCCCCGGGGTTGGCGTGTGCAGACGCCCTCCGCCCTCGGCCAAGGGCGAGAGAGATGATACTATTGATCTAACAGCCAAGAAGACACTCACCCCCTGAAGATATGAATTAAACATAGTACAATTTAACTCTCATTTACCTCTCGTCCCGGAAGGAATTTATGGTTTTCAAACGGCTCTCTTTGTCTCCTTGCGGTCGCCGACTAACAAATCACCCCATATGCTTCAGATTAGCATAAATAAATTACTCCTTACAACTACTTTTCCAGCTCTTCGCTTTCTCTTTGACAATAAAATGAATACACAACAAAAACAAGACATTTTTTATCTCTTTCTTAACTAGAACAATTATTTACCTTTTTTTAGTAAATCACTGATTTATTTCTGTATCATCTCTAAAGTCCTCCATTAATGCTCTGCCGAATTAAAATCAATTATCCCACCCATGCAACATATGCAACATATTCACGGAACACAAGAGAGGCATCGTCCCAGCATCCCTATGCTGTTCAGATCACGAGTAACAGAACTAGTCAATTTCATTCTTCCTTTGTCCCCATGACTTCCCGTGATTGGAACAAGCTCCCTGCGTCTATCTTCCCCAAAACCTACAATCTTCAGACTTTCAAGTCTAACCTCAACAGGCATCTTCTCAGTTCCCGCAGTTGGGTTTCCCTTTTATGCTTCTCCTTTTGTTTTTATTTAATTTTTTTTTTAATTTTCGAGGGGGCTTGAACTTCCATATGTCCCCTCCCTGGGTACGGGTCCTGGCTACGTCCGTGCACTACTCATAACTTAAATTACATAAGCAAATTTTTAACTATGCAAACTATAAACTCCTTACGGAAGCATATCTTTCTGTCACTTTTAAATGCGCTGTACTGTAGGCGAATAACAACCTGTGAATTTCACCTTTCAATCTTGTAACATTCAAAGCTTACAAAATCAGATGTATTGTCACACCAGTTTTTTTGTGTCGACATATACTGTATTTAGTTCTGGCAATACGGTACATTTCAATTAAAGAAAAGATATAAAATTTATAACAGTTAAGCAATGCCAAGCACGGCGAAATTTCGGATGGATAATTCCAAGTAATATGCGTGTAACGTCCCCCGGTAGCCATCGGTATATATCAATTCAATATATCTAAATTTAATTGTATAACAGTAAATGAACTCAGCAGCCTAGAGGTTAAATAAAAAATAAATAAAATTTATAAACACATGAATGCAATATTTTCTCTCTCTATATATATAGCCCTTACAATATATATATATATAATAAATAGAATTGCAGAAACTATAGAAGCCATCTCAATATTCCTCCTTACAACAAAAATAGCCGTACAGCCCTGTATTTTATCATGTTATTGTAAAGTATTAGCATTTTTTTCTTTTCAAGTGGGGTCTTCTTTTTGACTACTTTGTTGACATGATGTACATGTACTTTTGATTGATTTATTTTTCTCGTTTTTATATTGTAAGCCTATTGTTTTATATTGTTGTATTATAAAGTTTTGGTATAGCTTCTGGCCGAAAGTCAAAAAAAAAAAAAAATCTCGACATTACATTTTTGTCATGATCGCAATACTTTCTCTATATATATTTCATATACATGTATAAGGTACAAGAAAGTAAAAAAAATAGAACTTCTATTATTTTAGCGTCATTTGGATATTTTATTTTTTTCTCGAATACTATTTCTTTTTCCGTAATCTGTCCCAGGTTCGGAATTGCTAGATTTTTTTATTTATTATTAAAACTATATTTCTGTATACTTAAACTTTTCGATTTTATCACTATTTGCTGATGGGCTGGTTATTTTGTTTTTGACTCATTAAAACTTGAAGAAGCAAACAGAGGCAAAAGTTTCATTTAATGTTTGTCTTGAGCACACCTTTTTTCTTCTCTCAAACTAGTTTATTTATTTCACTCTGGGCTTTGGATGTAATTTCTTCCGAACCCTACTATACTTGTATGAATGAATTTTTCTAAATTTTTTTCTTTTGGTATTTTTAAAATTTTTGAATTTGCTTTTAATTTGTCTCCTTCTCTTGATTTAGTTTAACAATCTATTTTGAATGATAAACTAACTATTGAATTCACAACTTCATTAAATAATCTAAGCAGACACAAACAACTGCTCCAAATGCATTTCAATCGATGAGGATAAAGTTCACCTTATATAATTTCGCTTGTCTGAGGATTTACTTTAGACCTGCGCTGTCAATTAGCTTCCAAGATAATTAAAGTTGTAAAATCTCGCCCAGGGGGCACGCGAATGCCAATCATTGATTATATTCTTTATAAATCTGTATTTTCTACCTGTAATTTGATACTAGTATATAATATAATTATAATAACACAACGGCTAATTTATTAATTTAATATATTATATTGCTTTGATTTTGTTTTAATATTGCTTGTATTTTGTCTTATTATTGTATTTATGTTAATATTGTATTTGCATAGCTTATTTTTATATTTTTATTGTATACTTTTTGGAAACTTATTAGCCCAATGGCCACAGGCAAAATAAATAAAAAATATTGGATCTTACCACAATGGGCCCCAGACAACTTAACGAGGAGAGGGAGTTGCTGTGACATCCCGTCCTGTGGAAAGGGCATAAAGAAGATTCCCTTCCAATGGTGCATTCTTCGAAAGGAGTAGGCTACACGCCGGTGCTGAGCGAGTCCCTCCTCAAACTAGGACATCCTCCATAGCATAAAAGAGGTTGGATAAAAGGAATCGTGTGGATACAGAAATAAGGATTAGTTCACTAGCTAGAGACGAAAGCAGGAGGAGGAGTTAGAGATAGGAAATTATGTAACTTCACGGGGAGCCGGTAGATGGCTACGGCCAGAGGTCGGTTGGGTTTGAGGTGTGTATCTTCGTGCACGAAAGCACCTCGGGCAAATAAACGGGGATCCCGATAGGAATTTCAAATAATAATAATAAATATCATTATATTAATATTAATTGGTAGTCAATGTACTGGTAAAAATTGTTCCACAGAATTAAAATACGGATTATTGAATCTAAAGCTTTACTCCTTTTCAAAGGAAGATTATTATTATAGCCTTGTTAAAAAAATATAAATGTTCTAAAGCTTTTCAGTTACCGTTAAAATTCATCCATCTTTATAATAATTTTAAAAACATTTTTGATTATATACTGGCAATATATGTAACTAACATCATATTATGACTACCTCGCTTCCTTTGTTTGTTTTTTGATCAGAATATAATTTTACATATTAATTGTTTGTTTTTCATAACAAAAAAAAAAAAAAAAAAAAAAAAAAAAACGGAAATTATTAGTTTTTTTTTTTTTAAAGTTGGTAAACATGAAGAATATAAACACCCATATAGAAAAGAGAACAATATATTTTATTAAAAATCCCTTCTCTCCGCCTCCTCTTCAAAGTTGTTTGTAACTTGGCTTGGCGGATGCAATTTGACTTCCTCTCCTCCCTGTTTGGTCCTAATTTGGAAAATTTCTGACATGCCTTGTTCCCTTAGCCCTTCATTCTTCTGTCGAAAAAGGCCCTGGAGGGTGAAAGTGGAAAAAAAAAAAAACTTTGTCCATTGTATAAGCAAACTGTTATTGTGAGTCTTTGACCTCCGAATGTCATATTCTCCAAATGATCATGATAATCAGACGAATAATTCTTTCATTTCTATTTTTCTCCAACACAGCTTTTATTGTTAGATAACAATAATAAAACTCTTCCTTTCTTTAACCGGTATATTAACTCACTTTAATTTTGTAACCCCGAGTAATCAGCATGTGGAACGTTCCCCGGTAGCCATCGGTACTTTGTATTCTAAATATATTAAATAAAAATTCTAAACCCTAAATGGCTGCAGTTTTATCTATTAATCTATTTTTACTTTTTCTTTTTCTTACCTATATCTGTAATATATAGAAAGTATTACGATCATGTCAAAAATTAGATGTCGAGATTTTTATGGAATGTTTTGAGTAGAAAAAAGTGGGTCCCACAAATTGGTCTGTCTGTCTGTGGGTCTGTGTGGGTAAAATATCTCAAGAACGAAAAGAGCTAGGAGGTTGAAATTTTATATCTAAGTTAGGTACCCTCCAGGAAAGTTAAAATAAGCTTTTGAAGAAGATCGGCCGAAAAGTACTAGTACTTTTCTGAAGTACTTTTTCAGTTTTTTCGATTTTCTCAAAATTGGCTCAAACGATTTTGATTAAAATTCATAAAACAACTATTTTTCAGATGCTCTTTAAAATGTATATCAGTGAAATTTTTTGTACAAATAGTTTGAAGTACACTTTACTGATGCAGTATTTCAAATTTTTCAAATTCATTTTCCGGCTCTTCCTTCCATAGAGAAAATGTTAAATTTCTATGGGGATGTTCATGTTAATTTCGATTCAAAAGGGGGTCCCCTTTGGAGCTTTTTACACATTTAAAAAATTTTTTCCAATTCTTAATGAAATTTTGTATTTATTTAGGATTCTCTATTGTGTATAAAATATCCAAATATGAGATTAAAATTTTGAAAAATAACCATAGTTTATTCCAAGCAGTCAACTTTTTACGTTTCGGTTCCTTTCTCAAGTACATTACAAATCACAATGAATTTACTTCCATAACTTTTTTTTTTAAGAAATCAATAAAATATCGAATATTAGAAAAAAAAATGTAAATAATTTTAGTTTGATCTTACATTAAAGATAATTAAATTGGAAAAGAAATGGAAGTGATTCGTCTTGACAGGCCACAAAAGGGAATGAGTATTAAGTGGTTGTGAAGAAACCATCAAAGACTAATGGCCTAAGAGCGTCACTCACTTCCTTTTTTGGGAAGGTACTAATCATGTAAAATTTTTAACTAAATGGATTTCTTATTGAGGTTTCAACTCTTTTTATTAAAAATGGTTAAAATGTTGATATAAAGTAAAAAAAGTAGAGAAGAATTGAATTGATTAGATTTTGAATTCAATAAAAAATATTTTTTTTTATGACAAGGACACTTTAGGTAATATACAAAAGTAATCCTCCCAAAAAATCTACAGACCCATTAATATAATTATATATTTTTTATTATTTCGAAAAATCTGCATTGAGTATTGTACTTGATTGGGAAGATGCGGTAAATGTTTACCATTATTGCAAAATATAATTTCCTGTTTGTTTGTTCATAAATTTGAATTCTACGGTTCTGATGTAATTTTACAAACTAAATATACATCTCGATGCAAAAATATCTGGTGTAATACACATCACACAACCTTCAATTACCGAAGGTGCGGTTAGTCGTACTGGATTTTTTCATCAAGATAAAATTAAGATATCTCAATAATTATTTAAAAAAATCTGATGTGATTGTTGCACAGCACACAACTTTCTCTTACCCTTCGGCAAGAGAAAGTTGTGTACTCTACTGTCACACCAGATTTTTTGTTTTAAGATATATTTAGTTTCCGACAGTAGGGTACATTTGAATTCAAGATGTCAAATTTATAAGTATGGGAAATATTTATATTTTGTTACCATATCAACCATTTTTCCTATCTTTCCTATGAAGAACAAGAGTAAAGTGGTCTTGAGAATATTTCAATGGCAAAATACATTTTAAAGAGCATCTAAAAATAATTGATTTTTGAATTTTAATCAAAATCGTTGGAGCGAATTTTGAGAAAATCAAAAAAAAAAAAAAAAAAAACTGAAAAAGTACATCAGTATTAGTAAAGTATTAGTACTCTTTGGCCGATTTTGTTTAAAAGCTTATTTTCACGGTCCAGGAGGGTACAAAACTTAAATATGAAATTTCAACCTCCTATAGCTCTTTCCGTTCTTGAGATATTTTGTTCACAGACAGACCATGTCGCGAAAACCACTTTTTTTTGGATTCAGGGGACCTCAAAACATGTATATCCATCAAAATCTCGACATCGAATTTTTGGCATGAATCCAATACTTTTTCTCTATATATATTAACATATAAAGAGGTAAGAGAAAGTAAAAAATAATTGTGTACATTTTTGAATTTTAATCAAATTTTAAACAAATCAAAAAAAAAAAAAAAAACAATTGAAAAATCAGTAAAGTACTAGTACTCTTTGACCGATTTTTTTTTAATTTAATTTTATCGCATCAGTGAAGTGCCTAACTTAAATATAAAATTTCAACCTCATCGTTCATTCCCATCATATTTTATTTTGCGCAACACACTTTTTTGAATTTAGAGGGCCCATTCGTGTTCCATTAAAATCTCAACATCTAATTTTTGCTATGAATCCAATACTCTATCTCTATTCTCTGGTGTGAAAAAATCTATATAGTGTAGTCTATATAGGTAAGAGAAAGTAAATAAATTTAAATATTAGAAACAATATAAATCCTACCCCTTAGAAGTCTTTATCATAAAAATTCCTCGCTTAGCTTAATTTTTTTCTTCTTTTCTAATTCATTTTAAGTAAATAACTTACGTACTAATAATGAGCTGTCTACAAAGGTATATATGTGTTCTGAACTAATTACCCAACAAGGTGGGAGATGTAGTATTTACATGTCTTTGTGCGTCTGTTTATCTTCCATTTGAACGTTAATTTCCTTCCTCCTTTAGCGATTGCACTTTTCATTGCTTGTTTTCACCACCCTCTTTTTGCTTATCAGTCCCCCTCCCCCCTTCCACTCCTCAGTTCTCACTCCATTCCTTTCTTTGTTAATTCTCACCGCACTCAATCTCATTCTGCTGACAACATTTGCTTGTCTTGCAATTTCATCTTTACCCTTTGACCTTGTCTATCTCTCTCCAAATATGTTCTCTCTCTCTCTGATTTCTCCTTCATACTTTCTTTCTTATTTTATCTCTTTTTATTTTTATTTTATTTTTTATAAATATATTATTATCCAAAAAAAATTGGCTCAGGGGCCCACATTTTGTGGGTACGTGGATGGCGACCACGAGCTGCCCGAGCTGAGACAGGTTCAGTTCTTTGTATGTCTGTCTCTTAATTCCTCTTTTCAACAAACGTCAGACCGTGCGACGGGCCGGCCTGTTCTATCCCTTCCCGGTCGCAAAAACCCATGATCCGCTGACCCCGCAATCCGGGATTAAGACAAAGAAAGAAGAAGAAGATCCTCACGGATAGTTAAAATGAGCTTTTGAAGATCAGCCAAAAATTACTAGTACTTTTTCAGTTTTTTTCGATTTTCTCAAAATTGGCTCGAAACGATTTTGATTAAAATTCATAAAACAACTATTTTTTAGATGCTCTTTAAAAAGTATAATAGTAAAATTTTTAGTGAAAATAGTTTGAAGTACACTTATGCAGTATTTTTAAACGCTTAAGACCATTTAGACCCCATCTCTAAATTGATTGACTTCCTATTTAATTTAGAAGAATTTTTATCACCTGAAACAGGATTCGAACCCCTAACCCCTACCACAACACTTTAACATATTAATCAATAAAGAAGATTGCTAATTATCAACAAATAGTAGTCACACTGCCCACCTTTGGTGGTCTTTGCGTCTAGCCAGATATGTATATTTATAATAATCATTTTTATTTTTTGACTTTTAAAAGGAGAGAGAACCCAAAATTCTGAATTCTCAGGAATTTTCTGAGCCTCCCCATTTCGTGATTTGACAATTCGACTATTCTCCTGGATTCTTCTTTAATATAACCTCTTCTATAAAAGACCAAAATTTCATTTCACAATTTTAAAGAGAAATAGGTCAAACAGAAAGTGACAGACTTATATGGGCGATAATAAAAAATTTGAGATCCACTGACCTGCCTTATTTGGGGAACTTGAAAATATTAGTAAATTCCTTTTTTTTTAACTTTTATTTATTAAATACCCTTTTGTATGTTTTGAAATTATTTTCCTTTATTTAACCAATTAAAGGTTTAGTGAATAGAAGTGTAATTTTAATAATAGCTGATTAGCGACCACTATTGATCTTAAATATACTCAATTGCCAGTATTCTTTTGATATCGATATTCCTATTATTCAAACATTTCTATTCTATTAGTGCTCTGATTGGGCGGAAATGGTATTTTTAGTAATTTAACATTTATGTATTTATTTGAAATGCTGGTTCATTGTCCCTTCTAATGTCCGCTGACGACAGTGAAAATTAATTCGCTATTCATTCCAAAGCAAAGAGGGATGGATGGTAGTGTAGCTCTGTCCTTCTCTAGAGGGAGAGCAAATGCAAACCCATCAGAGGGTGAATTTGAGTATCTCACCCTCAAATGGCGCATGCGTCCCTTTTCCTCACAAACACTAAGATAAATTTTACATACATACATACACACATCCACGAATATATATATACATACCTCTTGACGCGATTAAATTTGACACACTCAGACGTTTGGCTGCTGGCCAATGGGGGTTACATGCTTTCCAGACAAGGGTTGCTTGTCCAAATCTCCCCAAGGACACTCCGATTGCAGATACCTCTAACCCATTAACATTCTCTCCGATTACATATTTGAAATTTTTCTAATTCTAATCAGAATATGATTGAGTTCTTTGATAACTTAAAATCATTTTTTATTGGAGAGAAATTTACAGGGGAGAAAAGCCTCCCCTTTGAATAATTATTTTAATTATATATTCATCTTCGAATCTGACACTCTGATATGAAGTAGGCCTAATTTTGTTAAAATTGTTTATACATTTTTCCATCAGTGAATCATGTTGAATCCAGCGCCTTTCTGTACTGGGAATTGAAAATGTCTGACTTAATTCAGAGAGATAATGAGATTCTCTCTAAAATTATAATTAGTTCGGAATTCCGGAGAGACAAGGAAAGAGTTCCTTTCAGAAATTAGGTGAGCTAAAGAAGCGAGAAGAATTCGATTCAAAAGCAGATCTAATATTTTACCTAATATTTATGAGAAATATTCACATAATAATAATCTTATCAACTTCTAAAAAAAAATATTCTTGACACCAAAACCTGAGTTCAATAAAAAATATTTTTAAAGAACATGCTTTCTCTGATCTTTTAGTAGAGCTATATTCTAACATTTACGAAAAATACAAATTTATTCTCTTTGATTAAAATCAACCATGGATTATTGCTTTGATCTTGCATGTACACTACAGAATTTTTACAGTCTATTTTAGCTCTTAATTTAATCAACCTACTTTTATATTCCTCTTCTTTTGGATTTTATAATACAATGTTTTAATCATATTCGTAAAAAAAAATTTATTCTGTGTTCGTACAATATATTATAATAATATTTATGAAGTCCCAATGGTAATATAAAATTTGGAAAATTCAAAATAACTCATATTATAGTGCTACTATGAGTTCCATCCCTTAAAAAAAGGGGATTCCGAATTTATTTAATAATAGACTCTTTACAACTAGAAATCTCATCGACTGCCGGAATTAAAATATATTTCGACACAACAAATCTGGTGTGATAAGCACAGAACACTACTTTGAATTACAGGAGGCAAGAAAAAGTTGTGTCTGACTAGATTTTAAAGTGAAACTTTAATTTTTTCGAATCAAATTTTTTCGCCCGTCTATCAGCATGTCGCGTTAAAAGTCGTGACGTCACCAACGACTCGCCAGGTTTCTTTTCATAGACTCCGAAACTACTGGTCCGATTTTCATGGAGTTTTTTTTTTTTTTTTTGTTTTTATATATTCTAAATAAAACCCCTTTAATTATCCGATTGACATTTTTATACTCTATAATAAATATCACAGGATTAAAATTTTTCGCCTGAGAAATGCTTACTAAATATAAATTTCAAACATACATCGGAGTGTTTTTGCCTTTCCCTCATTCACTCTCTTTTTAATCGTACAGGATATATAAACCAATTAGTAACCTTTTAATAAGATCAAAGACAAACGTTTATTTGGTTAAAACCTCATATTTAATGACAAAATTCAATCAAAATGAAAATGTTGATAATACGATTGACAATTTTCTAAAAGAAACTCATTCAATTTGGAAAACAAAGATCCTTTAATTTTGTTCTTGTGTGCCAATGTAAGAGGAGGAAGAGAGTAAAGACAAAAGACCCAGAAAAGACGAGACCTGAAAGCCAGCTAATTGACCAGCAGGTCATGAAAAGTCAGTTCTCAAAGGCACGCGACTCTCATTGATGGAATTAGACCTCAAGAGGATTGAGGATTGCCGATTATTGATAGAGCAAATCAAAAAGAAGAAAAGAAGTTTTTGTCTTTCTTTTTGTAATTAAAAGAGACTTGACTTGATTCTTTTTTTTTAAAAACAATAGAAAATAATAGTCGCTGATAATATTGATTTGATTTTAGGGAATTTTATTGTCTATCTTTTTTCCATTTATCTCAATTAATATAATTCCAATCTGTTTTTTTTTAAACTGATCTGATATTTTAAAATGAATACTGGAATAAAGAGGAGTGAAGTAGACAGCTCCTCTTAGATTTGTCCTAACCCCCCCCCCCCCACACATGGGTATGGTTAAATATTCAATTCGAAAGTTTCATGTACTGATATCATATTTATTTGTTTGTTCTTTTCGCTTTTGGTATTGTCAGAAATACTGTAATATCAAATTTTGAAAATATCCCCACATAGCACTGCAACCAAAAAGCGGACATTTAGACGTCGAAGGGACGATGCTGCAACTTTTGGACATCGCAGAACGTCCCTGCGGCGTCGAAATGTCCGATTTTTGGTTACAGTGCTATGTGGGTCAACTTCTCGAGTAGCTTCCTTTTCCATAATCTGGTTTTAAAAATCTATACATTTCAAATGATTAATTTATTTCAGTTTTCTAATTTATTTATTTATTTTTTTAATTGAAATTTTTTTTTAGCGCATTTTCTTTCACCTTACGAGATAGAGAGAGAGAGAGAGAGAATACTCTCTTTGAAAGAGTTATAAATTTGAAGAAAATGGATGAATCCTTCTATTAGTAGTTGAATTCTTCTAGTTTCTTGTGAATTCTTCTAGTAGTTGAATCCACATATTCTTTAATAGTTGAATCCTCTTTGGAGATGTGAAATCACTGTAATAATTACATCTCTATTGTGAATGTCTCTAATTTTTATTATTTATGAGTTGCTTTGATGAATGCCTATAGTTGAGGGTGAAACGTCCCCAAGTACAGTATCAGTAATAAAGCCAATATATTTGACTTAACAAGGAGGATTCAAATTTATTTACTCCTCAATTTTGATAAATTTGAATTATTTAAATAAATATCAAACTGAAATAGAAGAAAATGACTAGTAGCTAGTATTATTTATTTTTATTTTTTTCCACTCAGCTGATGGTAGTGATAGGAATGATCCTCAGAGCTCTAGATGGTCTTCCCTTAAGATAAGACTGTGTGGGATGATAAAAATAAATAATAATTTAATTTTTCTTCAACTTTATCTTTACTATTTACTCACACATCCGGCATCACTCCCTCCTGGCTGAAAAATTCCCAAAAATAAAAAAAAAAATATTTTTTTTCAAATCTCGGGAGGCGTAAATACCCCCCCCCCCTCCTTGTATCCGCCCTTGATATTAGAAAAGTTGCACCCCTTCCGTTCTTAACTGGATACGCCCATATACTCACATCTTCTATATATTAAAAAATATACCATATGTATATTAAAAAATGTGTTATGTTGTAGCTGTTGATAATAATTTCGATATAGTTAGAAAATAATATTTTATTAATGTGGCCAAAGATTACAAATAATGGTTGAGAGTAAATGCTGGCTCTGATGTTGAAAAAAAGAATAATTAATCTATTCTAAATTTTTTCCTATGCTTAGAAGGCTTTTAAAAAGCAGAAAAAAAGATTAATTTTTATTACTCATGACTGAGAATAACAAATAAAATTGAGAAGAAAATAAGTGAATTTTTTAAAGTGTTGTTCGTTTACAGATTAAATCCAACTGTCAGCAAAGAGTATGTATTAATGAAAAATGAGAAAATGGCTAAAGAGAGGCAAAACCAGAGAGAGAATGAGAGATGATCATTCTATAATCAAATAAACACAAATAAACAAATCATCTCGTCGGATCCCCTTATGAGATCGGAAATCCGACTACTGCTATAATCAAATTAACTGGAAGGGTTCGCGTTATGCCGGGATTTCGATAACAGCCATCGTCGACTCTTCAATTTCGACAGATTAATCCCCACTCCTCCAGCCCAGCGCTTTTTTTATTTTTTAAGGCATGCATTCAAAATGCCACAAACAAAAGGCCTAGAGAACAATTAGTCATGAAAAAAAAGGTCATTTGTGAAATTGTTTTGATTTATTCTTTGCTGGATTGTGTGTCAGCAAATGAATTTCTACGATTTTTTTTTTTTTTTTTTGTATAAACTAAGAAAAAAAATTTGAAAACAAAAAAACAAAAAATAAATAAAAATGAACCTCAGTTATTAAAGATAATACAATAATTAGGCATATTTAAGGTATCGACCGTTGGATCTCGTAAATTAAAATACTTTACGTCTATATAAGAATAAAAACACTCGATTATTTGTTTTAAATTATTTATGGAAACAAATAACCGAGTGTTTTTGTTTTTTATTTATATATTATTTTAAATACAATAATTATGGAAAATAGGAAGTTGTTTTTAGAAAATATTTATGGTGTGTTTTTTTAATTTTTGATTTTTCCTTCTCTCTGAATTTGGTCTTTTTATCTTATATTTTCGGCTGGTAAGGACATTATGCGCTCTCTTACCCCTTTCAACAGCCTTGTTCTTTGAGACCACCCATAGGTCCACTAGAGGAGTAAGCTCTCGCTTAGTTTGACAGAATTCACTTTTTTTGGATCTTTTTGAAACGTTCTGATTCTTAAGTATCTTTCATCGCTAATTCTGAGGGACTGTTGTAGTCTTTTTAAAGATGTTTTTACTTCAAAAATAAATTACAGCGATAACATTGTTCCAAAAACAAACATCGACATAGACATAGATGAAATTTTTTTTTTTATATCGATACTCGTCTTTTTTCAAATTGATTGGTAAACAATATAATTATAGAAAGACTAGCCTCATCCCCCGCCTTCGCCTTGAGCGTCTAGACAGGGAGGCTTCGCCCCTCTCCCCTGGACCCCTCTCCAGCTGGCTCGGGTCCGGCTGCGGCGGACCGTCGCTTTTTCTCAATTATGAGATGCCGTGCCCGCCTTGAAAAATATCTTCTAATTAGATACACAAAATCAAAGTATCTTGATACTTTTTTGAGTATCTTGCTCAACTCTGTGATTAATAAAAACAACAATGGAGATAATGAAAAGGCCAATTTATTTATATTTTATATTTATTAGGATTAACTACTCCCGCTATATATTTTAGCTATACGTTTTGTTGTTCAAATAACTCCTTCTTCATTCAGAAAATAAATTTGTTTATTCACCATCTTCAACTTTTGTTGTTTATTAATATCCATGTATATAATAATTTTTTTTTTTGATTATTTTACTTTAAGGTTTCCAAGACACTTTTCTCAAAAAGCACCCGGGAAGAATCACCCTCTAGATATCTTTTTGATTCATTAAATTATCTTAAATAACATTTAACTAGGAGAGTGAAATAAAAAATACATTAGCAATACTTTCTAAATGTCCTTCCTATACCAGTGGGTTTAATTTTCTTATTATTCATTAATTCTTTTATATCATTTTCTATAGTGTAATTTCTGTTTTTGTTAGTCAATATAAATCTAAATAATTAAATTTTAATTATAGGCCGCTACAAAATAAAAAATATAAACAATGAAAAAAAAAATGATAATCTTAATAGCTTTTTTTCGCATAGCATTTCAAGTTATCGATATTGACGTCAGTTACAATCGATATAGATATGAGGTGATTAATCTCACCCTGCGTGTTAATTAGCTGTATGCGTGATCAGCCCCTTCCTTATCCTCTGCTGATAAGGTAATATGTTGAATTACGACGCTCAACCCTTTCCTTTCCTTATATTAATAATTAAAATAAAAACGTCATTAATATCCCCACCTATATTTTTATCCTTTGATCTTAAATAAAATTCAGGGATCTTGTTTTTAATATAGGCTAATCAAAAAAAACAAAAAAAATATCTAGTACAGTAGTGTTCAACTCTTTTAGCTTTTTCTAAATTGATTATTTAGAGATTCTTTTTCGGTAAATCGAACAACTTAACTTCATTTCCCCAATGCAAATAACTAACCATTCAGGAAGCTTGTTTTGGACATTTACATCTGTCATTGAACTGTTTACATCGTTTTTTTTTTTAATTAATATTTGACAAGTTAAATAAAAAAAAATTTTCTAATAGAAATTACTTTTTCAAAATTAATTTTTTCAGAATTAATTATCATTATTTTTTAATTAGGCCTATTGTAGAAATACTAGTACTTTTTGGCTGATTTCGTTCAAAAGCTTCGTGTCACGTCCCAAGGAGTATACTCCTGACATGATTTAAGTTAGGTATACCTAACTTAAATATAAAATTTCAACCTCCTAATTATTTTCGTTCTTGAGATATTTTGCTCACAGGCAGACAGAAACACTTTTTTAAATAACACACCCACACACAGAAGACCATGTTGCGAAATCCACTTTTTTGGATTCAGGGGACCTTAAAACGTGTATATCCATCAAAATCTCGACATCGAATTTTTGACATGAATTAACGCCGTTCTGATGCTTGTTTTAAATCATATAGAGGAAGAGAAATCTCTAGTTCTGATGGGGGATAGGCGTGGCCTCGCTAAGACCTCGCCTTGCTCCGCCGGCGCTCGGGCGCTTTAAGAATTTTTGTTACTGCTGCTTTTTGTTACGTGACGTTTTCTTCCAATTCACTTTACCGTAAACCGCGTAAAAGAACTTCGTTTCAAATCATTCCGCGTTTCGTTTAGAGAAAATTACGTTTTTGTTTTGGAAGTGTGTAGATATTCTACAATAAGTTTAGAAAAAAAAAATGTTTATTTTTCACTTACTTAATGTTATATACTTTAAGAGTATATTCTTTTAAATGTAGGTAAATTTTTCTTGAATATGTTCTTTTAGGATGTTCTTGTACAAATTTTCCATCTTGTGACGCGACCAATTATTCTGTTCTTTCATTCTTTTATCTCTATATTATGCCGACTTCCATGATATGGAATAATATGTCGAAAATCATTTTTACAGAAATTTGATAATCAAAGTATTAATATAATGGTTATTTTTGTTTTAAATTAATTTATTGTATTAAATGAGATACAAACCTCATTATCCCGTTAATCAGATACCAGCAGCACTATTACCGTTAATTAAATATTATTTATTCATAATAATTAATTGAATAATATTGATTTTAGATATTAAATTTATCAAAGAAAATTTCTCACAGTACCACAATACAATCTTTTTCATATCATATATAAGTCCTAATGTTTTTCTCTTAATAAACGTGAAGTTTTTTTTTTCTACCCGTTATTTCCTTTCATTTTAATTAATTTCCCGTTCATAATCAATTCAATTTAATGCTCCAATAATTTCAAGATAATTCATTTTATTTTCTTAAAGTTAAAAAAAAAAAATTTGGAAAAAAAAGAGCGAGACAGAAAAAGAGAGAGATAGAAAAACGGAGGGATGAAAAAGTGTCAATAAATCATTTTGATCGGAATTTAAAAAAATCTCTTTTTTTTTTTTAATTATAGATTTGTTCTTTTTAATTGAATTGGTAATGAAGAAATTTCCGGCTTCGCTTCTTTGGCGGCTAATAAATTGGCTACCGTAGATGTCATCATCAACTTGCCTTGATCATTCTTTTCCAAATGAAATTATCTTTATTATTATTTGAAGTTGATGGGTGATCTTCTGAACAAATAAAAATAAATACAGATATTAATTATTTATTACACCAATTATTTAGAAAATTCGCAGTCTACCTGAACCTAAACAACTTATGTGATAGAAATAAAAGATATTTTTTTGGTATAAATCGTGATTTAGCAAATAATAATACAAAAAGGCCTACAATAAATTTCAACGTTTTGGTTGCTAATTTTACAGGTCGATGCTTTCACTTTAAACAATAAACGTAATTGAACTTTTGCTGTTATTTACATGCGTAGTTAACTTCGCCTCGCTTACATTCGTAGTCAACTTCACTTCTTTCACATGCATTGCTCACTTCACACCACTCACATCAACATTTATTTATTTATTTATTTGCACATTTACATACATTTGAATCATAAACTCCTAAAATTTACAAATAATATCTTATACAATTAAACGAGCAATGTACCGTACAGAGAAAAGATTTTGTACAAGATGACTGTTACCTGGCATTTGAGCCTTTTGCCATCTTGTATAAAATATTTTCTCTGCACGGTATGTTTAGGCCTATTTGTTTGATTGCAAGCTTTTTCCCATTTTCTCGAAATTCTCTTTAACGATTTCTTTAAAATTTTAAATTTTCACTATTTCCGGTATACAAAACAAATTCCGTTCGATCTAGTCTTTGTAAAACCTCGGGTACTAGTTCTTTACTAATGTACTTTAACTTTTCCAATTTTCTTGAAATTCCCTTTAACGATTTCTTTCCAATTTTAATTATATACTATTTCCGGTACTAATATGAAATTGATATCCTCTCTAGGAAAATTCGAGTACTTTACTGATGTACTTTTTTAGCTTTTTCCAATTTTATATAAAAAATAAGAACACTGAGCTCCAGCTCGGTCATCCAAGAACTTAACATTAAACAATATCAATTCTAAATTCTAAAAATTAACTAATGATTTATAAAAATACATAGGTATTCTTTCATCCCAATATATATACATCTTATGTATTTCTTAAATCTCACTGCAAAAAGTTTGCAAAACACTACGATTCGTATTTTAAGATGATGTCCAGATAGAGAATTTAAAGCGTTCACTCAATCTTTATTCATTATCCCCCCTTCTCTTTCCATCTTTCGTTTTTGATTAAATTCATATATTATTATCATCTAAATTCTACTTTGTTAACTGTGACATCATCTCATTCTCTAATCAATTAACAATTTCTAAAAAAAATTCTTAACCCTATTTTCTTGAACCAATTTAGATGCGAATTAACTTGTTTATAAACTTGATTAGGAATTCATTAACAAGAGAGAGAGAGAAAGAGAACGGGTTTAGTTAATCCACGCTCGGAGTATCTTTTAAAAAATGTATTAAAACTTTTAATCCCTTTAAAATAAATTAATAAATATCTAGCTACTATAAATGACAAATATAACACCAAAGCCTTATTATATTATACGGGTATGT
>JAKCPI010029719.1:0-15533 GCA_023213315.1 Euborellia annulipes | reverse complement strand
AATGGATTCACGAGACGTAACAGTGAAGGAGATTAAATAAAAAACTTGTTTTATTTAAGGGTCAGGAAATCTTCAATGAGCAACGCAGCTAGTTGTTTTTTCAATTTTTATTTATAAAGTGCCAGGGCCAACGTTTCGGTCGCATATAGGACCATCATCAGGGCCAAGCCATTGTCAGTTTATTATTCCTCTTGGTCATATTGCCCAAAGAAATTATTAATAATACAATAAGTTGAGTGACCAAATTATTATATACAGTGAGTTATTACGGGCTGAGAGTGAGTGTAAAAAAAAAACTTGTATTTAATTAATTTAATTGGGCCCACGGTGCTTGGAGTAGTTGGTAGCGTGCCTACCTTCTAAACCGAACGCCGCGGGTTCGGACCCCAGGCAGTCCGATAATTTTATTTAAGGCATTTGGATACCAAATGACTTAAATAAAAATGCCTGGACCCCCCAATAGATATATTTATTTCAACGGTTATCGTAAAAGTCTTAAATGGCCTAAGTTGCCGAAAAGACCGTGTGAATGTGTGTGTGAATCTGAGTGTGAATGAGAAAAAAGTGTGAATGTTTAAAAAAAAAAAAATTAATTTAATTAAATAATCGTCGACGTTTTGGTCGTCAACACGACTTCATCAGGAAAATTAATTGTTACAGGATTATTTTTAATTATCATTGCAATTTATACAATTTATATGATTTCTATCTAAAATAGTCTGTCTACTAATATAAATAATAATAATAAAGTCAAATTTATTCAGATGGTGTGTGAAAAGCAAGCCTTGTGTGAAAAGATCTCTTGCATCTGTGAATAAATATATTGAATAAATACATTTAAAAAAAAATATTCACCAATTCTTTTTATTTTATTTCAAACAATAATTGTCATTTTTCAACAAATATCAAAATGAAAAATCTATTTTTTTATATTGCCATTTCAATCTATATATATATATTCTATATGTTAACGTATTTTAAATTATAGAAAAAATTTAATAAAAGATAAATTTATTTTTTTTTTATCAATTTTATTAAATCTTCCATTTAAATGAACGAACGAATGACTTTTAAAACTAAAACAAATAAATTTCTCCCCTCCACTCTTTTTTCTTCAAAGCCATTTAGTCACAAACAAATAAATCTCATTCAAGTGTTCAAAAAAAAAAAAATCAAATTGATAGTATTTTTCTTGAATTAAAAAAAGTAAAAAATAAAATCTATTCTTGTCATAAATATATAATTCATAAATATTCCAGTGATTGAGATCATTGTGGTTAAGGGGATAGGTGACCTAACTCAAAAAGAACGCAGTGGGGGCACAATGACAAAATTAAATTTATAAATTTTCTTAAATTATTTCAAAAGAGCGATTCCAAAAGATAAATATGTCAAAGTTCAAAATTTTCTCACAACTCTCATGAAAACTTTTATTGAACGAGTTCTGAGGAACGTCCTGTATATATAATTCGCTAATGTCCATCTGTCTGTCTGTCACGCTCTATTTGGGGAACTGCCAGTGGAAATTCCGAAAAAAAATTTTATTTATATCTTCAAAAAATTACAGGAAAATTATTTTCGTTCCGAAATTCATATAACGTTATTGAAGTTACGATTTCACTCATAGGAAATGTATGAGAAAACATTTATCGTAACTCTTTGGCCAACTTCCCGTTGGAATTTCGAAATTAGGTTTTGCACCCTTATGGAGGATGTTATGGAGAGTACAAGGAAAATAATTCGATTTTTGAGGAGGCTCAAAATATTTTTGAAAATTTCTCTATCGAAATGCATTGGGCCCTATTTCTGCTCTCCTTTTTAAATTTCAAAGCGAATTATAATAATAAAATAATTAAATCTATATTATACTGGAAAACAGTTGCAGCCAAAAATTAAAACCGAGACGTTTCGGGTCCCATCAATCGCCCATGTTCACTAATAAAGCCTATTTGTATTCATCGCAATCATTTGCACAAAGGGCAGTACAAGAAAATTAACGTCTACTAACTCTGGACAATAAATTTGACCCCAAACCTCTCGGTATTCTGTGAACATCCAGAAGTTTTTAATTTTTGGCCGCATCTGCCGTCCAGTAGAATATCCATATCTGAAGCTACTTCTACAAATACTAAATAATTAAATCTCTCTAATAAATAATTATAAACATTGTTAATTAAATTTTTTCCTTTAGAAATATCTGTGTTGTACAGTGAGCGCCAAAAGTGCCTGATCTCGATGCCTTGAGCTTAGGCAGCCAAAATGCACAGCGGTCGGAAGAGTTGCCGTAAAAGTAGCTTCGCCTTTTGCATTAAAAAAGATTATTTATCTTCCAAATCTTCCAATTGTAAAGATTATTTATTTATTTTAAAAATATTTATGAATTCTAAAATATTTTTCTATTATATTATTAATAAACATTTTTCTCATATTTTGTTATAATTTAGTTATGAAATTTTAAAGTTTTAATTTTTTTTAATGCAACTGAAGGGGCGATGCTACTTTTATGGCAACAATTCCAACAGCTATGCAATTTGGTTGCCTAAGCTCAAGGCATCGAGATCAGGCACTTTTGGCGCTCACTGTACAGTATCTGTGTAGGCCTAAATTCGTTAATATCTATTTATCCGTCTTCCCTCCTAGATATCTTCAATTTTTAGGCCCAAGCCAGTTGCAGGGAGGTCCAGGGGCAAGCTCTCCTGGCCAAGTGCACGGTGAGGCTAAATAAACATTATTTTATTAAATTGGAGAATAAATGCGAATATATAATAAAAAAAAAAAAATTCAGACTAATGGAATTACAAGGCTGTTACGACAACCTCATAGCCAGGAAGGGTCTTTTATGTATAATTATGTAGGCCTATAATTAATTTGACATTTGAATAGATTTTATGTCAACTTGTTTATTGAGTAATATTAGAATATGAATTCTTTATTCAAAGGGAAACTCAGGATAGGTGACCAGTCTCATTGTAAACAAAGACGGTAGAGAAGTAATTGACACTGGCTTGTTGCCAGATGATTCATTCATACAAAGCATCAAATTGAAATCCCGTTTGAGATGAATGACTAATTCAATTATTGCCACTTGTTGATGAATGAAACGGACGGGCAAGTATGAATACAATTTTTAGACCTGTCGTTAATCGAAATGAATTTTTTTTTTTTTTTTTGCATGGTTCATCTTGACGTCCTTGACCGGCTTGGAACTCGTCTCACAACGGGCCCATTGGAAAGAGTAAAAATACAAACGCTCTCTGATGATGCAACCAAATGGAAATTTTACACAAAATACAGTTGTTTTTCTTTCATTAAAAATTACATTTTTTTTTTTTTTTTTTTTTTTTTTTTTTTTGACGACTCTATTAATTTATAAAAACGTTTTTTTTTTTTTTTTTTTTTTTTTTTTTAATAATATTTTACGTAAATTTATCAATAGCTTATTTTAGAAAAGAGAAACAAAACAGTTGACATGTCTTAATTTTAAAACCTAAAAAACTCAATTTTTTAAAACCAAAGTAAGCTGCTGAGAAGGCCCTTTTTCTTCTCTGAAATTTAATTATCTTTTTAGGGATGGCATTAGAATAAAATGGATTCGCTCAGGGGCCCACATCTTGTGGGTACGTGGATGGCGACCACGAGCTGCCCGAGCTGGGACAGGCAATCCTTCAGTTCTTTGTATGTCTGTCTCTTCCTTCCTCTTTTCTACAGGCGTCACACCGTGCGACGGGCCGGCCTGTCCTATTTCTTCCAGTCGAAAAAGCCAGATTGCCGTAAATAATTCAACAATGCCGAAGTCTCCTCTTAGAGTAGGAAACTGGAGGAAAATCTCACTCCACAGATACAAAGGGTCCAATTTGAAGTTGCCCAAGTTTCTTATATGAGGATGATTAACCCGAGACTTGCCGAGAGGTGAGAACCGTGTGGCAAGGAAGGAGCACTACCTCTTAAAATTCATCCTAGTTGAGAAATTATTAAAAGGAGTAGGAAACGGACAAACGATCTCAGATTCCCCTGCATCAAATCTTTTGAAACATTCGTCTCCAAACCAGGATCAAATTTCATAACAACCTGTTGAGGACAGATTTCAAAAAACGAGCACAAGTGTTACAGCTTTGATTTATATTTTTTTGACAATATTAATAAAAAAAAAAATTTAAAAGGTAAATCTTCTTTCCGAATTGGATGTAGATTTTCTATTGGTTTTGATAAAGCAACAGGGCTTCCCGATAAATGGAATCAAATTTTTTTGCCTACTGCTGCTACGGCTTCTTCAAATCCAATTAAAAATTATATCCCTTGTAAAACAAGCAAGTGGATAATACAGTTTGATAAAATTCTGCAAGTAGGAAGGAGGGGGTGGAGGGGTGAAGGGGCTGTCATTCCGATAAAAATCCAATGGATCCAAGTCGCTGCTGCAACTTTGGCTTTTGTTGGTTTTATAATTTAAATAAAAATTTGATTGCTTCATTAAAAATCTGGTGTGAATGTTGTATTGACACAGGCCACAACGTCCCGAAAGTTGTGTGCTGTCACACAGGATATTTTGTGTATATTAAATTCAAGAAATAAAATTTATAATCAGTCTGTCTGTCTGTGTTCATTTTAAAGCATGAAGGAATTGAGCTAGGAGTTTAAAATTTTATATTCAAGTTAGGCACCTCCTGAGGGCGTTAGAATAAGCTTTTAATCAAAATTGGCCAAAAAGTACTAGTACTTTACTGATGCACTTTTTCAGTTATTTTTCAATTTTCTCAAAATTAGCTCCAACGATTTTGATTAAAATTCATATATCAATTATTTTTTTAGATGCTCTTTGAAATGTATATTCTCATTTTGCCATTGAAATCTTCTGAAGACCACTTTACTCTTGTATTTCATAGGAAAAATAGGAGAAATGGTCGCCATGGTAACATGTTTTATTACAATACTGTATATCAGCGGAAACCCCCGCAAGGGGGGGAGTTGACGTTCCACCCCTATATATCCACCGGGGCGCGGGTGCCACCCAAGCAGGCCAATTTATTTTTTTTAAGACAATTAAAAACAAATAAATTAAAAAAAATAGGTCATCCCCCAATATATTTTATTTATTAAAATTGTTTTCCGACAAAATGTATAGTTGGGGGGGGCGGGAAAAGAGATTGAGAATGGGTGTGAGGGGGGGTGGGGAAAAGGAAAAAAGGGAATGATTTTAAAAAAAAAAAAAAAAAAATCAGCGGAAACTAAATATATCTCGACACAACAAATCTGATGAAGCACAGAACAGAACTTTCGATTACCGAAGGTAAGAGAAAGTTGTGTGCTGTGAGAACATACCAGATTTTTTTAAGTGGCTATTTATAAATGCAAAATATTAATAATAACACCAAGGTGTACTCCAATATCAACAAATCCTTATATAATTTTTTTTTTTTCGTATAATTATTCGAATGCTTATATTTATTGCACTGGTTCAAAAACAATTATAAAATTTTGGAATAATTAAACGATCTGTGTATGTTTACTTTCAAGGATTCTTTAAATTATAGTTAAACTTATATAATTTTTTTTCGAGAGTTGTAAATAATTTTTTGAGCTTCTATGAAACATGTTTGAATCTTTACGTGGCACATTTTTTTTTTTTTTTTTAATTATTGAATTTTATTGAGATCGGCTGAGATATCAAATCAAGTCTCTGCGTACAGACACATAGTAGGGATTTATATTATAGTAATAAAATATTAATATAAAGAAGACTATAACAAGGGAATGCAAATAAAGAGAGAAAAAAGAAAAAAAGTTAAAAGCAAAGCAAGGACGGATCCAAAGGTGTTTCTCGGGGGGGGGGGGGGGTAATCTGATGTGACTGGTCGCACAGCACACAATTTTTTCTTAATTTCGGTAATTTAAAGGCCCATTCTGTACTTGTTTGCCAGAATATAAATACAAATCAAATTTTTAAGTATTAATTTTTAAAATTTTAAATTAAAAATAAATTTTTTTTCGAAAAAAAGTATTTTTTTCAATTCTCGGGGGGGGGGGGGGGTAATTACCCTCTTTACCGGGGGCCCCCTTGTATCCGCCCTTGAAGCAAAGATGTTTCTTCGATTAAAGTTTCTGTCCTAGCCATCAGAGATTTGAAATATATTAATAGATCTTCGAGGTAGAGTGAACAGATTTTCAGGCTTAATTATTATTATTTTTTGCATATGCTCTACTTTGTTTTATCAGTGTGTTTGATCACCATGTACTTCTAATGGTAAGAAATTAACTCAAATTTCGTGCCCTCGGGGTTGGCGTAGAGGTTAGCGTGCTAACCTCATATACCAAACGTCGCGGGTTCGGACCCCAGGCAGTCCGATGATTTTATTTAAGCCATTTGGATACCAAATGGCTTAAATAAGAATGCCTGGACCCCAAATAAGTATATATTATATAAATACGAGTATCGTTTAGTCTTAAATGGCCTAAGTTGCCGAAAAGACTGTGTGAATGTGAGTGTGAATGAGAAAAAGTGTGAATGTTGTTAAAAAAAAAAAAAAAAAAAACTCAAATTTCGTAAAGAGATCACTATGTACGATCAAAACGTCTCTTTTTACCTGAATCTTCGATATACACAAATTTTCAAAACAAATTTCTTTATTTTAAAAATATGAAATCAGTCAATGGTTCGCTTTACTGGCGATAAATTTTATTTGAATTGCCTATATTGCGTATCAATCGATTTTAATAAATATGGACGAAGTGTAAATGGTCTCAGGTGTAGAAAAAGATTTTTAAAAAATAATCTAATATTAAAAAAAATGTTGATACTTTTTTTTTGAATGGGTGCAAAAGGTCCGAAGACCTTTAATGACCAGTGGTCACATACAGCCAAGAAGAAAATAAAAAAGAGAGAAAAATAGAAGCATAAAAGGGGAACTCAACTGCGGGAACTGAGAAGATGCCTGTTGAGATTAGACTTGAAAGTCTGAAGATTGTAGGTTTTGGGGAAGATAGACGCAGGGAGCTTGTTCCAATCAAGGGAGTTCATGGAGACAAAGGAAAATTGGAATTGACTAGTTCTATTAGCCGTGATCTGAACAGCATAGGGATGCTGGGACGATGCCTCTCTTGTGTTCCGTGTATATGTTGCATACTGGTGGGATAATTTATTTTAATTCGGCAGAGCATTGACTATGATAATAACTATAGAAGAGAGAGAGTTCAGACACCTGTCTTCTATGATCTAGTCTAGACTGTAGGGATGCGGTGAGGTCAAAATTATCGATCAGACTAATTGGGGGTGGTGCACGCCATTAGGAGGAGAAAGCGTCTTTCGACGTCCCCCTGCCAAAGATGGGAACCATACTCAAGACATGGTCGAATTTGAGCTTTATAGAGGTTTAGGAGTTGTTGGGAGGAAAAGTAACGGCCTAATTAATTTATAAGCCAACGAGGACTGAAGATGGACGAATAAATTTTGTCCGAAACGTCTCCTTTTCGGCATTTGGCATCCAAAGGCTTCATTTGCTGCACCTGTACTTATTCTTTTCCATTCCTTATATAATTTTTATTATTATTCGAGGATTGTGATGGTCAAAGCAAAAAAAAGAAAATAATAATGAACAAGTGGTCCTGAAAGTTGCAGAATTAATTTCCGCTTGAGGCGTTCTCTCCTTATTTGACAACACAAAGGTCAATCATTCAATTTGAATATTTTTGGCTCATTTTTTTTTTAATAATCTATATAGAATTTCTTTCTTGAAAATTGAAAAAGAAAAAAGTGAAAGACCTGTTTTTACTTTTTTATTGTCTAAATCATTTACCCCAATTTTTTTTTATTAAGTTAAAATTAGCGGTAACCCCTCCACCCTCTGATTAAATTAAAAATTTAAAAAATGAACATGAAATTAAGAGAGAAATTTCATCACTATTTTTTTATTTGAGTAATAAGAAATTTTCTTCTGATTGGTTATATTTAAAAAAAAGTAAAAACAATCATTTAATGCTATTATTGACATCAATAGTGTCAGAAGCGTGAATTTGAGATGATTACTATTACTATTATAACTCTAGTGTCTAGTGTTCATCTAGATCCATGGGAAGAAAGTAGAGCTATTAAGAAAAGTTAAAATACAGACACTGAATGACGCAGAAGACAACCTCGAAATGAAATGAGTTTTTTTTTTTTAATTTTGCTTTAGAGCAGTGGTTTCCAAACTTTATATTACCACGCCTCCCTTAAAAATATTTAATTGTATGAAGCTTCCCCCCCCCCCCATTTTTATCAATGATCAATCTTTATCAATGAACATTGTATAACAGACAGGAAAGATAAATTTTATAATCATAGAACGAAGTTTAGTTTCATTGTGTTTTTATAAAATTTATCAATCAAGTGATATTGAAATATTGAAATTCTAAATAGACACGATTTAGCATAAGTTTAGACAACGAAAAATTGAATATAGGCTACCTGTCATAATTACATAAATAAATGTCTTTAACTATGTCCAAGGGCCCTCGGGCTTGTTTTTTCTTTATTTATTTAATCCACATAGCTGAAGATTTTGCTTCGTGTTAGATCTTCAGAGCTAGCGAAAAACATGAAAGTGTCAACGGTGGATTTTATACATTGTTGAACCAAACTTTATATAATAAATATATACCCAGTATGATTTTATGTACCTGGTCATCGCATACTGTGTATATGAGGCATTCCACGCCAAATCGGACACCATGAAGATGGTGCTGAAGATGGTTAAAAACACGGAACCGAAACGTCAGCTGTGTGGATTAAATAAATAAAGAATAAACATTAGCGATCTTCTTATGAATATAACATCACAACTATAAAATGTGTTTTTTAATTTGTTTGAGGCATTTGAGGTCATTTAAACCCGGCCCCTATTTATTCCAATTGATTGGTATGCAATTCAATTGAAATAAATTTTTCGCCTGGGATTGGATGCGAACCCTCGATCTTTAACTAATGCTCCACCTCTGAGAAAGACTATCGTCATATTTTGCTCTCCTGGAAAGTAGCATTTTGTCCTTTACGACCTTTTAACTTCCAAGTATCGATATTCAGAAAGGCATTCGACTGATAGATCTATTACTGTTTGAACATACAGACATGGATGGAGATGGACCAGCGATGAGACAGTAATGAAGATGGTTGCATTGGCGATCGAAACGTTTCCACGGGTTTTAATGAAATAATGAAAAAACCTAGGTGCCGGGCTTTAAAATAAATTAAAGATGCAAAAGAGAAAAGGATCGCTTGACCTTCTAAAGAGAGAAAGAAATTTCTATGAGAGAGAAAGAGAGAAAATCCTAGATACACTCCATCAGCTCCTAAGTGTAAGCATATTTTTCATTTGGGTGAGAAACGAGCTAACGTTTTGTTTTCAAAATGTCAACACTAAGCAAGCAAGGGCTTAATTAAATTTAGAGGGCAATATTCCGAGCTACTTGACCTTTGACTCTAATGTCATTAACCTATGAATTAACTTGAGAGGGTCAGGATATAACTACGGTATACAAAATGTTTTCATTTAAAGTTCCAATCAATTGAAATAAATAGGAAGAGGGAGTAAATGGCCTCCGATGCCGAAAAAGACCTTAAGCGAAAAAATTTAATTTAATTAAAGGAGAATTTTTTTTGTTGGTTTTTCAAAAACTGCAGAATGAATTTTGTAGACGAGAATTATTTCATTAATAATAGCCTATAATTTAATCATTTGAAACATCTTTTGTCCATATTAATAAAACATTTTTTGAATAATTTAATTAAAAAAAAAAAAAAAAAAAAATTTCTGTTCATTTCAGTCCTTAAAACAATTTTTTACTCTTATCAGAGTTGAAGGCAAGGGCGGATAAAAGGGTGAGGGGGTAAAGGGGTAATTACCCCACCCCTCACCGAGATTTGAAAAAAAAAATTAAAAATTAATACTTCAAAATTTGATATGTATTTATATTCCTGCATACAAGTACAGAATGCTCCTTTAAATTACCGAAATTAAGAAAAAATTGTGTGCTGTGCGACCATCACACCAGATCACCCCCCCCCCAGAAACACCTCTGTATCCGCTCTTGGTTGAAGGATATATATCGATTTGTTCGCATTGATGCTATTTTTACATAAGACATGTCTAAGTAATGAATGCTAACAACGTACTCTCCACCAAAGAAAGATCTTGAAGAAGATCGTGACGAGGGGACGAAACGTCAACCAGGAAATAAAAAAAATAATTTATTTTCTACTGGCCTTTTTGCCTTCCTATTTAAAAGAAAGACAAAAGATGCATTCATATCATAAGAATGTCATCAAAGATAATTGATAATGGATGACAAATGCGGTAATTATTTTGGTAATTCGAAAATTATAAAGAAGAATAAGAATTAACCCTTTTGGTCAATCCCGATATATCCAGTGGCTTTGATCTTGGCAACCGGTTTAGCTGAACGACCATGGCCAAGGTGATCGGCCGACCCACCGAGGGAACATTTCCGCAAACTAATATTCCTCTATGACTTGGCACGCCCAGGTCTGAAATCCCGGCAAGGTTACTATCTAGAACATGCATATGGAGTGTGATGGTGCATATGTGCAGCAATTAAAGGGGGAGGTCAGGTATATAAACCCGGCAAGTTGAGACGTTAAGACAGACTCAAGTTGTTTCTCACTCAAGCAACACTAGTCACAATATGAAGGTATAATTATTGAATTTTCAGAAAAATCCATTTAAATGACTAATCAATTTTTTTTTTTTTTTTTATTTATTTACAGGCCGTAGTGATTTTTCTTGCCTGTGTGGCTGCCTGCCAAGCCAGTGGTATCGGCCACTTGTCTACAGTACAAGTGAACGCTGCTCCAGCTGCCATTGCCGCTGCCCCTCTGGCAACTAGTGTCATTGCGGCCAGAACAATTGCTGCACCTGCTGCTGTTGGTCTTGGGGGTCTTGGTCTTTCCACAGTACAAGTCAACGCCGCTCCTGCGATTGCTGCTAGAGCCTATGCACCTGCTGCCATCGCTGCTCCCGCTGTCGGTCTTGGTCTTTCCACTGTTCAAGTTAATGCTGCTCCAGTTGGCATTGCTAGAGCTGCCATTGCCGCCCCTGCTGCCATCGCTGCTCCCGCTGTCGGACTTTCCACTGTTCAAGTGAACGCTGCTCCAGTTGGCATTGCTAGAGCCGCCATTGCTGCTCCTGCTCCTGTTTCTTGGTCATCTAGCGTTTCTACCCATAGTGCTGCCATTGCTGCTGCTCCAGTTGGCATTGCTAGAGCTGCCATTGCCGCCCCTGCTGCCATCGCTGCTCCCGCTGTCGGACTTTCCACCGTTCAAGTTAATGCTGCTCCAGTTGGCATTGCTGCTGCCCCCATTGCTGCTAGAGCTGCCATTGCTGCTCCTGCCGCCATTGCTGCTGCTCCAGTCTCTTGGTCATCTGGCGTTGCTACCCATAGTGCTGCCATTGCCGCTGCTCCCGCTGTCGGTCTTGGTCTTTCCACTGTCCAAGTGAACGCTGCTCCAGTTGGCATTGCTAGAGCTGCCATCGCTGCCCCTGCTCCAGTCTCTTGGTCATCTGGCGTTGCTACCCATAGTGCTGCCATTGCCGCTGCTCCCGCTGTCGGTCTTGGTCTTTCCACTGTCCAAGTGAACGCTGCTCCAGTTGGCATTGCTAGAGCTGCCATCGCTGCCCCTGCTGCAGTTGCTGTTGCTCCTGTTGGTGCTAAGTAAGACTCACTTTACCTCTTTTTGAGAATTCTCATTCTTTTTCAATCAACTAATTAATTCTTTCTCTTTGACAGATACGTTTCCGCCAACCGTGGTTCAGTGCATGTTGCTCCCCTTGCTGGTCATGTTGTCGGCTCGAAACAACTTAACTTGTCTCCCGCCCCCGGCACCTGGTAAACATCACTCGAACAACAACAACAAAAAAAAAAAAATTGTAAAAAGACTAGAAACAATAAAAACAAAAACCAAACTTAGAGCGATTCAGTATTTAACTGAATAAACTTTGTATTTTTTTTTATTTTTGTAAAATATGAATGTTCGAAAGTGAGTGAATAAAAAAAATAAAAAATTAAATTATTTAAATGCGTCTTTTGCTTTTAATATCTTCTCACTCTTTCCTTTCTTCATCTTATCAGATAAAGAGTAACTTTATATATAATTAAGATTGAATTTCTTCGTTTAAATCAATAAAATTCTTGGAATGGAATGCGATTAAATTTTTTTTCTATCATACAGAGGTATTTGATCTCGCAAAGATCATTATTACTGACTTCTTCAAGCCATTCTTGCTTTTGATCTTTCAAGTGTCAAAGTGTCAAAGAAATAAAATTATTTTTCATTCATTCTGATCTCTCGGCTCAATTATTGAGTTATTGGCTTAGTTTTAAAAGGAAAGCAACCTTTGAGTTTTTTTTTATTTTAATTTATACCTTTATGAAATAGTAGGCTATATAATAAAAATAAATGTATTTATTTCAAATTATTTTTTAGAAAAAATTCTAATACAGAAAAAGGCAGAGAGGGTGCTTTCTTTTCTACTAAAAACACGCTTTTTGTTTATTAAAATCTTTTATCTTCCTGTTGAAAAGCCACCCATAGCATGGGGCATACAAAACCATTGCAACACGTTGTCTCTTTTTTGCATATATTTCCCAATTGACAACAATAACACTATGTAATTTTCTGGTTTCATATTGCTTTCCGGCTAATTGAGCAGCAAGTACGTAGTGAATGGTAGTTAGACCTCTGAAACATCGCTTTTGTGGTCGTCACAATGATACTGACTTTTCGCAAAACTACACATTTCTACACTGTAAAAAAATCTGTTTTAGTGTGTTTTGGAATACTAAATTTACAAATTTTCCTTGTACTAAGTAAAAAACTACTATGCATTTATCTACTAAATTTACAAATTTATGCGTTCAAATATTTACAACAAAAAAAAATTTTAAAATTACAATTTTCTTAGAAAAATAGAGTGTGTATTGTAGTTTTACATACAATCATGGGCGTCCGCAGGGGGGGGCACCAGGCATTTGCCCCCCTGGAAAATTAAAATGATACAAAAAAATGTATAAAACAAAAAAAATACAAAAAAACCTTTCACAGTATACATCCACCATGCCGCGGTGAGAAAGCTTTAAATACTAAGAGATGTATAACATTATTAATATCAAAATACGTTTTTTAACTTATCTGGAAGTGACTTGCCCCCCCTGCAAAAATCCTTGCCCCACCCTGCAAAAAATCCTGCGGACGCCCTTGCATACAATGTATAGTAATTTTTAAATTGTATTTTTTCGAAAGCAGTTTGGGAGTTCTAAAACATTTTCATTCTAATTTTTAAACGGCTTTCGAAAACTACAATACATTTGTAAATGGTTTTTGCAAAGACTTACTAAATTTAGTATGTTTTTGTGTATGCAATTTACTTCCTACACAATTGTAAAATTAACAAAATTTTTTTACAGTGTAGCTTCTTTCTCATCAATTTGTGGATATTTGGTTAAAATATACTTTTGATTTGAAATATAAAGGTTCCATTTTTCTTAAATAAAGATACACTCGAAAATTTGTTCTTTTCCTTAATTACAGTACGTATAAATGAACTTTTCATTCTCCTAACCACAAAAGCGATGTTTTTGCAGGGAAGTAGGTAAGGTTTTTTTAATTTTTTTCTGAATAAGAAACAAATATTGTGTTACATGGTGTAATGAATATGAAAATTTCACTCGTGGCTACGAGAAAAGAATGGGGAAGCACAAATGTTCAAAAAGGTAATTTTTTTAAAGAAATAAGACCTAACTAAAAAAAATAAAAATTCATAATTTCACAATATAAAATTGGACAGAAAAGCAGTCATAATCATCAAAAGGCATAATTAAATTCAATAGACTGAGCAGGCCGGAACTACGAGATTTTTTGCAAAATTTAATTTTCCGCCCCCTCCTTAAAATTTTCTATATAATAAATAAAGAATTTACATTTTATAAACAAATTCACCTTACTTTTTGATCACAGTGGTATATTCTCATTTTGGCCTTGAAATTTTTTGAAGCACACTTTACTCTTGTACTTCATAGAAAACATCGGAGAAAAGTTGATAATAATAGGCCTACAGTTTAATTCAAATAAAAAAAATAAATAAATAATCATTATTCAATCATATTCAGAAGGAGTAAGAACAAAAGTACAAAATATATTTTTCCATCTTTATAAAATTTGAATTCTATCTAATGTAGGGCCTACAAACGGAAGCAATATATATGTCGACTCAACAAATATGATGTGACAAGTACTGAACATAAATTTCAATTACCGAGGGTGTCGTGCAACCAATCACACCAGTTTTTTTTTTTTTTTTTTTTTTGTTCAATCTTTATATAGAACGAGATATGGAACTAGTTGTTAATAGTTTTCAAGTTCCGGACTTGACCAGATAGATAGACAGACATAAATAGAAACCCACCTATTTTAATTTATAGACTTATCACGCCGTCGCGTTAACCGCCCCCGTACAAAGCCCCTCTCTCCGACTTCCCTTTTCAGGAGGTGTCTGAGCAGTGCTCTATTCTCTTCTTAATCTAATAATAATCGAGAGTGAATTAATTATTTCAAACTTGTTCTTACTACTTCTGAATATGATTGAATAATGAATTTTTTTTTATAATTTGAATTAAACGGGATTATTAATGATTTTTTGTTAACTGCCGATTGAGGTCATCATAATTTTTTATTCTTATCTTTTTTTTTCTTCTTACCCCACCTCAATCAAAGAGCATTTGGCCAGTACAATACATTAAGTGTTCTAATTAATATAAACAACTCAAACTTTCAATTCAAGCTGCCTACAGAAATAATATGTCTCCGGATGGAATAAAATACAACTTTATTATCTAAAATAAGAGAGTGAGTGTAGAAAAAGGAATCAGAGATCGAATTTCTCTACATAATCTATCAATTTTGGTTTTATTTTAAGTGCAAGACAAATAAACGTGATTAACACTCGGTTAGGTTTGCGGAAACAAAGTTTATCACCCTGCGGGAAAAAATTTTTCACGGAGCTATATTTTTTCGCACTGCGGGCCGATCAAACATTTCGGGGGGGGGGGGGCGAGCCCCGCTGATGTCTGTATATCCCTATATATGTAATATAATCGTATGGAGGAAGGCCGTCTAATTTACAGGAAGGTGAAGAAAAATAGACTTTATTCGGCCCAAAATATTTTACTTCCTATGTCAACTTTTTGGGGACTATACGTCACCCATCCTCAGGACGTTAAATACAATACATCAAAAAGTTTTGTGATCCTAAAAAGCATGCACCATTTCAAACAACAATATAATTGTATTTATTTTACGATTGCAGGAGGCATTTTTTTTTTACAACCTTTGTAAGTGTACTTTTTCCCCTCCTCTTTTTTTTATTAAGTTTGTTTATATTTGTAAAGTTTTTTTTTTTTTTTTTGTTGTATTGTATTAATATTTAAGGTCCTGAGGATGGGTGACATATAGTCCCCGAAACGTTGACATAAGAAATAAAATATTTTGGGCC
>JAKCPI010029718.1:0-53754 GCA_023213315.1 Euborellia annulipes | reverse complement strand
GAGATAAGTAAATTTCATGATTAATTAATTAAGAAAAAACGCCCGCGGGGCTTGGAGTAGGGGTTAACATGCTAACCTCGTATACCAAAAGTCGCGTAATTCGGACCCTGGGCAGTCTGATGATTTTTATTTGTTAAATTTGAATACCAAATTTTGGCTTAAATAGAAATGCAACAAGATGCCTGAACCCCAATATGTATATTAATCAATAACGGATATCGTCAAAGTCTTATATGGCCTGAGTTGCCGAAAACACTGTGTGTGTATGTGTGTGTGAGTATGAATGAGAAAAAAGTGTGAGCGTTAAAAAAAAATTAAGAAAAATAAAATAAATTCTATTGTTAAGATTGTCTTTATAAATAGAAAAAAAAATTATGTTTTCATAGCTCTGATGATGGTCATATTAATGACCGAAACTGTATAATTGCAATTCAGTCGTCATTCTAATGAAAATCTCAGAAAATAATTTTCTATAAAATTATTGCACAAAGAACTGCAACAAAAAGATTGGAGGTAAACCTCCTAAATTATTTTCAAATATTAAACGTTCTAGCTGTTTCTACAAATATAAATAAGTACTGTATGTACGGTTAATCACATCAGAATTTGAATTCTAAGCGAGATCAGGTATTTTCTTTTATTATTCCCTCAGTGCTAACGTTTCGGGCCTGTTAAGGGCCATCCTCAGAGCATTAGAGCTGTCATTATTAATTTCAATTTCAACATTTCACCTATATTAACACACTGTTGGTCGATTTTACATACAACTAACATATGTATATGAGTAGTAGGTAAAGTCGGCGAGTAAAATTTTTGTGACTGATCGAGTTTGGTTTATGAATTCTCGGTGGGAACCGTCATATTAATAATTGTGACTATTTAAAGTAAATTTCGTGACCATATTGGGAATATTCTTTATTCTATTTCAGAAGAAATAAAATTACTCCATGTTAATGTGGCGCTATCGTTATGCTTTGCTTTTTGTTTTAATTCTTTTTTTTTAAAGGTCATAAATATCTTGTTTTAAATTCTAAGGTAATTAACTCTCTCATTTTTTCTTTTGTACCAATTAAATCCGGGTTTAATTGTGATGTCATCACTATCATCATTTTTAGGATTTTTTTTTTCTTTTTTTTTATTTAATAAACGTGATGAGAATAAACAGCAAATGTTTATTTTTTATTTTAATTTTACTTTCTCTTTTTTTGTGTTTTAACGCATTTTGTGTTTAAAATATTTGGGAATTTATCAAAAAAACATTTCAGGGAATTTTTTGAATAAAAAGAAGCGAAACTTGCATTTCTTTATGCTAAGTAAGGTCTTGATTTGAGCAATCTTCTGTATATATGGACCCTGTTACGCATTAGTGTATCAAGCGCCAGCTAGCGAGATTTGAGAAAATTAACATTAAAGTTTTTTGTTTTCATTGGATTATATATAATTTTTTTTTGTCAATTGTGCAAGTAACATTAAATATAAATTGTTTTAGGACATATTTCATAAAAAATACTATTAATTATAGCATTTGAAACAATATTCCGTGATTAACTCAATTTTTAATTTTTTTGGCGTTTGACACACTAAAGCATAACAGGGTCCATATAATAGCCGAGTGTCTGTCTGTCACGTTCTGTTTGACCAACTTCCCGTTGGAAACGAAATTTTGCAGTCTTTTAGAGGACATAATGAAGAGTCCAGGAAAAAATACTCGAGTCCACAAATTCTCAAAAGGGAAGTGCAAAAAATTCCAGAAAATGATTTTTCCCATTGGAAAGTATTGAGTTTTGACTTGTCTTAAGAAAAATTGAAGACTAATTAATTTTAATAATGAAATAATTAAATTTCTCAAATAAAAAATAATAAAAATTGTTATATAATTAAATTTTTATTTATTTTTCTTAGAGGGGCTCGCTGGTGTAGTGAGCCAGGGTGTCAGCTTCTACAAAGAAGATCCCTGTTCAAACCCTGGGCGTGCGGGATTTTTCATTAAATAAAAATATTTATTTAATGTAAACAAATCCTCAAGCAAGCCCTGGATTGGAATATAGGATCCTTCCACAATAGCCCCCAGGCAACTCTACGAGGAGAGGGAGCTGCTGTGACATCCCGTCCTGTGGAAGGGAGGTAAAGAAGGTTCCCTCTCTGCGATGCATTCTTCGAAAGGAGCAGGCTACAAGCCGGTGCTGAGGGAGTCCCTCCTCAAACCAGGACATCCTCCATAGCATAGAAGAGGTTGGATATAAGGAGCCGGTTGGAACCAGAAATAAGGATTAGTTCACTAGCTAGAGAAGAAAGCAGGAGGAGGAGTTAGAGACAGGAAATGATGTAACTTCAAGGGGTGCCGGTAGATAGCTACGGCCAGAGGCCGGTTGGGCTTGAGGTGTGTGTCTTCGTACACGAAAGCACCTCGGGTAAATAAACGGGGATCCCGATAGGAATTTCAAATAATAATTTTCTTAGAGCGATTATGAGGGAGAAAAAGGAAGACCAGTCCCGTCAGGGACTGATTTTTGGGGAATAGAGGGGTGAAGGGCCTCTCACTCCCAAAATTGGAACCGGGTAGTTGGCTCTCGAGCTAGATACCGGTACTTGGGGTTGGTGCGTGCCACTGCGCACGATGCACCAGGGGAATGTTTGCTTTTGTAGGCTATTGAGGGTTTTTATGCCATAATTTCGGCTTTTCCCTTCAAATAAAATTAAAAAAAAAAATTTTCTTAGAACAAGAAGAATCGCTGGTGAAGCGGGCTAGGGTGCCGGCATTCACAAAGATCCCTGCTCAAACCCTGGATGTGCGGAATTTCTTCATTAAATTAAAAATATCCATTTAATGCAAACAAATTATTTTATCTCTTATTGTTGTCTGAAATGAGTTGAATGACAAATTGTGGAACCTGATTTATAAAAGGCATGGGTCTGCTGAAGGCGGCCCCGAGTCAGCTGGAGGGGGGACCAATGGGGCCAGAAGCTCCGCCCACCCTCGGAGGTTATCAATATTTAAATCTACCAGGTATTTAAGACATCAGTGTCGGAATTGACACGTTGTGCTCACTGTGTGGGGTAACTTTCTTGAAAATAATACTGAGGCGGGATCCTGCTTCCTTCCTCAGGCGATGGCATTTCAAAAGAGTTGGATGAAGTGATTTCTTCTTCAATATTTAAATAAATATCAAATTGTGTATGTTTATTTGCGACAAGTCGAAATGTTGTTAAATAGTGTTCAAATTTGTTCTATTCATTAATTAACGAATTTATTTAAAAAAAAAAAAAATTGTTTCCTTAATATTTATTTAAAAAATAAATCGATATTCCAGAATCGCCCCCAGGGAGGGGGGATATTTGTCTTTTTCTTTCTTAATATATATAGAGTAAAACTTGTAAAAACAAATTATACATTTTTTAGTCCTGAGGATGGCCTCTGCCAAAACCGAAACGTCGGCGCGGTTAAAAAAAAAAAAAAGTTTTCAGTCTCTGCATCTGTAGATAAACTCAACAGTCAGCACATTAATATTTTTTTTTTTTTTTTTTTTTAAAGCTCGTTTGCCGACATTTTTTTTATATTTTTTTTTGGACAAACATCAAATTACAACAAAATTATTATATTATATTAATTTATATATATATATATATATTATTTTCTTCCTGGCTGCATGTGACTATTGGTCATTATAGGTCTTCGGACCTTATGCACCCATTCCAAAAAAAAAAAAAAATATTTGCCCGTTGAACACGGAGAGGGAAATAAATATATTCAAATCGCATTGTACCGTGGGATAATTTAATCTTTTTCGGAATTTATTTTAACTTATTGAGAGGGGATGAAAACACAAGAACTGGACCAATGAACAAAAAAAAAAAAAAAAAAAGATTTCAATAAGCGCCTATTTTGTTTTGATACTGTAAAAAAAAAAATTGATTTTTTTTTTTACCTTTATGTTGATTTCTTTGATGCACATAGACAAATAGAGAGAGAGAGGGTGAGAGAAAAGGAGACACTTGGTCCAGAGGCCAGAGAATAATTACATCTTGAGGAAGAATTTTAACCGAGAGATAGAATAGAAAGGCAGGCACTAACGAGTTAAGAGTAACTATTTTGTTTTTTAATTAGTAAAGATGCGCGCAGGTCGGCCCAACACCGCTTACTGAGAAATAACGAGACCGAGGAGCGAACGGGACGGGGGCAAGGGCAGAGCGCCTCTGGTGGCAGTCGGGAACAACAAGCAACCCCTGGACGGCAACCACCACCACCACCACCACAACCATCCCAGGAATACTGCTAATACTAATACTGCTGCAAAACTCCCCCCCCCCTCCCGGACCTCATCACGACCTACTCTAATCTATTCCTGTTCAAATCCTTTTATTTTTGGAGCAGGGGGGGGGGTCTCGTACCTAGGGTCACTTCCCGTATTAACAGTGGGTAGATTTTATATTGATTAAAAATAAATAAATACAAAAAATTATTCTTTCTCGGATACTCTACAATTATGTGATTGTCCGCGCCGCCCGCCTTCAGGAGGGCAATTAATAATAAAGCTGCATAAATGATGGAGGGACGGTGTCCGTCTACCTGTCCAATACATATCTGAGGGGAAAATAATAAAAAATTTTATTATATAACAATTTTTATTATTTTTCGTTTGAAAGATTTAATTATTTTAATTAATTGGCCTTTAATTTATCATAAGGCAACACAAAACTCAATGCTTTCCAATTCCCATTTTGCCCTCGGGGTTTGGTTTAGGGTTAGCGTGCTAACCTCGTATTCCAAAGTCGCGGGTTCGGACCCAGCCAGTCCGATGATTTTATTTAAGCCATTTGGATACCAAATGGCTTAAATAAGAATGCCTGGACCCCCAATAGATATATTTACAAATAATGAGTATCGTCAAAGTCTTAAATGGCCTAAGTTGCCGAAAAAGACTGTGGGAATGTGTGTGTGAGTGTGAGTGTGAATGAGAAAAAGTCTGAGTGTTAAAAAAAAAAATTCCAATTTTTTGGGCCTTTCGTTTTGAGAATTTCGGGACCCGAGTATTTTACCTGGACTCTCGCCATAACGTCCGCTATATTAATATTATTTGAAATACCTATCGGGATCCACGTTTATTTACTCGAGGTGTTTACGTACACACACACACACACACACACCTCAAACCCAACCAGCCTCTGGCTGTAGCCATCTACCGGCACCCCGTGAAGTTACATCATTTCCAATCTCTAACTCCTCCTCTCTAGCTAGTGAACTAATCTTTATTCCTAGTTCCACCCTAGTTCCTTTTATCCAACTTCTTCTATGCTATATCGTCCTCCATAAGAATGCAAAATTTCGTTTCAAAATTACGGTAAGTTGGTCAAACAGAGTGTACAGACAGACGGATACCTCACTATTATATATATATATATTAGGGTGGTTATGTTTTTGGACTTTTCACCCCTCTAGACTTATAGAAGAAATATTAAGGCTAAAATATTCCTTTTCATTCCTCCAAATTTAATTCATGGCCCTAAAAAATATTTATATGTTGTTACCAAAGGAACTATTTCTCCTATCTTTCCTATGAAGTACAAAGAGTAAAGTGGTCTTCAGAAGATTTCAATGGTAAAATGAGAATATACATTTTAAAGAGCATCTAAAAAATAGTTGATTTATGAATTTAAAAAAAAATCCTTGGAGCGAATTTTGAGAAAAAAAAAAAAAAAAAAACTGAAAAAGTACATTAGCAAAGTACTAGTACTTTTTGAACGAATTTGTTTAAAAGCTTCGTGTCATGGGGGAAGGGGTGCCTAATTTAAATCTAAAATTTCAACCTCGTAGTTCTTTTAGTTCCTGAGATATTTTGTTCACACAGACAGACAGAGAGACCATGTTGCGAAAATCACTTTTACTTTCTCTTACCTCTATATATATAGAGAGAGAAAGTATTGGATTCATGTCAAAAATTCGATGTCGAGATTTTGATGGATCTTCACGTTTTGAGGTCCCCTGAATTCAAAAAAGTGGTTTTCGCGACATGGTCTGTCTGTCTGTCTGTGTGTGTGTGTGTGTGTGTGTGTCTGTGAACAAAATATCTCAAGAACGAAAAGAGCTAGCAAGTTGAAATTTTATATTTAAGTTAGGCACCCCCATGGGACCTGACAGGAAGCTTTTGACCAAAATCGACCAAAGAGTACTGGTACTTTACTGATGTACTTTTTCAGTTTTTTTCAATTTTCTCAAAATTCGCTCCAACGATTTTTTTTTAAATTCAAAAATCAATTATTTTTTAGATTCTCAATAAATTGTATATTCTCATTTTGTGATTGAAATCTTCTGAAGACCACTTTACTCTTGTACTCCATAGAAAAGATAGGAGAAATGGTTGCCATGGAAACAAAATATAAATATTTTCCCATACTTATAAATTTTACATCTTGAATTCAATCGTACCCTATGGTCGGAAACTAAATACATGTCGACACAAAAAATCTGGTGTGACAAGCACAGAACACAACATTCGATTACCGAAGGTAAGAGAAAGTTGTGTGCTGTGCGACAGTCACACCAGATTTTTTTTGTATTCCGGGGGCTTCAAAATGTATATTCTCATTTTACCATTGAAATCTTCTGAAGGCCACTTTACTCTTGTACTCCATAGGAAAAATAGGAGAAATGGATGCCATGGCAACAAAATATAAATATTTTCCAATAATGGATTGGTGACCTCGAGCAATCAGCGTGTGGAACGTCCCCCGGTAGCCATCGATATTTTCTATTTTTAAGTATATTAATAAATAAACACCCCTAAATGGCCTCTGTATCCAAAAAGGACTTAAAAAAAATCTTGTATTTTAATATATCAGCTGAATCTAAATATATGTCGACACGAACAATCTGGTTTGACAAGCACAGAATACTAGTTTCGATTAGCGAAGAGCAAGGGATGTTTATCCAACACCTCCCTCCCTTTCTTTCTCTTCTTTATTTATACACAACGAGGCACACAATTAAGAAATCCCTTGGGCTTATATTTGCTTCATCAAACTTACAAATATTGATAAACGACTCCAGTTTTCGTTCTTAAACAAATTCCAAATTTATTATAAGAATAAACATTTATTTTAAGGATAAAGAGAGACAGAGAGAGAGAGAGAGAGCGTTTTTTTTTTAATTAATTTTTTTATTGCAATATTAGGAATTGAAACCCTCAAAGCTGTTTAATTTCAACAAAAACATTATATATCACTCAATCAACTTTAGCAATGGTGATATGATATAGAAGACAAAATCTGTCTGAATGTCTGCTGTAGTTCATAGACTTCGAAACTATTAATGAAAAAATCTGGTGTGACTGGTCGTTAGGGTGTCCCTTATATGGGCAAAAAAATTTTTTTTAAATACCGGAACGCATACCCTCTAATTTTTTTCAAGCTACTAAGCCTTACTTATATATGAAATTTTATTCACCTACGTTGACGTTAACCCGTGCCGACCTGCCCGCAAAGTTTTTGAAAATAGTCGTTTTTGAGTATCTCTTGATATATACCTAGATTATCGCAATTAAATAAGTATTAGGTAGACAATTAAGTAAAAACAAATTCTTCCTTAAATAAATACTTCGAAAGCCTTCTAGGGGTTTTTTGAAATTCAGGGCTTAAGGGCCCAAAATCGCCATTTTGGAAAAAAATGGATTTTTTAATTAATTTTTTGACTTTCTTTAATTACGTTTAAACGATATGAGATATCAAATTAATTCCTTCGGTACATTCTTCCTTAAATGAACACCTCAAAAGCCCTTGAGGGGTTTTTGAAATTCGGACCTTAAGGGCCTAAAATCACCATTTTGGAAAAAAATGCATTTTTTTAATTAATTTTTTGACTTTCTTTAATTACGTTTAAACGAGATGAGATATCAAATTAATTCCTTCGGTATATTCTTCCTTAAATGAACACCTCAAAACCCCTTTAAGGGTTTTTTGAAATTCAGACCTTAAGGGCCTAAAATCACCATTTTAGAAAAAAATGCATTTTTTTAATTACATTTTTGACTTTCTTTAATTACGTTTAAATGAGATGAGATATCAAATTAATTCCTTCGGTATATTCTTCCTTAAATGAACACCTCAAAAGCCCTTTAGGGTTTTTTTGAAATTCGGACCTTAAGGGCCCAAAATCGCCACTTTGGAAAAAAATGCATTTTTTAATTAAATTTTAGACTTTCCTTAATTACGTTTAAACGATATGAGATATCAATTAGCTCTCTTCGCTAAAAGTTTCTTTAAATAAATATCTCGAAAAGGTTTTCAGGGTTTTTTGAAATTTGGATCCTAAACCTGTATTATGGATAAAGTTTCTACCGTAGGCTCTAGTTGAAATATTTTGAAAATTAAAATATGAAAATAAAACACTCGGTTATTGGTTCCAAGTTATTTATTAATTATAAATCAACACTAATTAAGTATTTTGGCACTAATATTTATATTTAATAGTGGAAGACCATAATTATTTTTTTTTTAAACTTTGAGCCTCTTGGGGCACCTCAAGATATGCTCGTATTAAGAAATAAAAATAGGGGGTAAATAGTCACATTATGGAACAACTTTTCCAGGATAGCCCGTTTTAAAATTCGAAAAAAAAAAAAAAAAAAAATTTCGCTCCACCCTATTAGTCATATCCCGAGACGCCGCCCGTCAGGGCCTAGCGGAGGTTGGTTTGCCGAAGGCAACCCTACCGTCGCTAGTTCTTTCTATATTTCATTAAAAGCGATATTTTGGCGACGACAGCAAGACATCATGAGACATAAAAAATTATTTTTGAAACATTCTTTTTAACTCACCACTCTCTTCTCACGAATGTGTCTCTTTTTCGTTATATTATAAATCCACTGAAGAAGGAGTGCCAATAAGCCTCCGAAACATTTGGAAATATTACCTTATGTTTAATAAAAAATTGCTGAATTACCAAACAAACAGAATACAACTGACAAATAGAGCGAGGGCGCGCAACTCTATCCGCACAGCTTGTATGGCCATGTTTCGGAGCTAGTCGGCACGGGTTGCAGTGCCCCAAATATGCTAAAATTTTATTTGTGAGTATTTTAGGGGCAAATGAAAAAAACTAGGCCCTATGCGTTCCAAAATAAATACTTTGAAAAATAAGGGACACCCTACTGGTCGTACAGCACACAACTTTCTCTTACCTTCGGTAATCGAAAGTTGTGTTGTGTGCTTGTCACATCAGATTTTTCGTGTCGACATATATTTAGTTTCCGACAGTACGGAACATTCGATTTTCAAGATGTTCAATTTATAAGTATGGCAAAATATTTATATTTTGTTACCATGGCAACCATTTCTCCTATCTTTTCTATGGAGTACAAGAATAAAGTGGTCTTCAGAAGATTTCAATCACAAAATGAGAATATACATTTTATTGAGAATCTAAAAAATAATTGATTTTTGAATTTTAAAAAAAATCGTTGGAGCAAATTTTGAGAAAATCGAAAAAAACTGAAAAAGTGCATCAGTAAAGTACTAGTACTCTTTGGTCGATTTTGTTCAAAAGCTTCGTGTCACGTCCCATTGGAGTGCCTAACTTAAATATAAAATTTCAACCTCCTAGCTCTTTTCGTTCTTGGGATATTTTGTTCACAGACAGACAGACAGACATAGACAGACACACACACACACACAGACAGACCATGTCGCGAAAACCACTTTTTTGGATTCAGGGGACCTCAAAACGTGAAGATCCATCAAAATCTCGACATCGAATTTTTGACATGAATCCAATACTTTCTCTATATATATATATTACATATATACATAGGTAAGAGAAAGTAAAATTATAAACATGGCAAAGTATTTATATTTTGTTACTATAGCAACCATTTCTCCGATCTTTTCTAAGGAATACAAGAGTAAAGTGGTCTTCAGAAAATTTCAATGACAAAATTAGAATATACATTTTAAAGAGCATCTAAAAAATAATTAATTTTTAATTTTAATCAAAATCTTAGTAGCAAATTTTGAGAAAATGGAAAAAACTGAAAAAGTGCATCAGTAAAGTACTTGTACTCTTTGGCCAATTTTGTTAGAACGCTTCATGTCACACCCCAGGGGGGTGCTTAACTTAAATATAAAATTTCAACCTCCTAGCTCTTTCCGTTCTTGAGATATTTTGTTCACAGACACACAGACAGACCATGTCGCGAAAACCACTTTTTTGGATTCAGGGAACCTCAAAACGTGTATATCCATCAAAATCTCGACATCGAATTTTTGACATGAATCCAATACTTTCTCTCTATATATATATTACATATATACATAGGTAAGAGAAAGTAAAATGCATTGAGGTTACACTTACAATTTGACGTCCCTTGATCAATTTCAGGATTAACAAATTATCCGTTCCATAATTGTTTAAAGGGGTGGGGTTGGAGTTCCCTCCCCATTAAGTAGTAAATAAATAGTGAAATAAAAAAAAAAAAATGGTAAAAAAAACAAACATTAAAAAAAAAGAAAGAAATTTCCGTTAAGCGTTAAGGACAACAAAATAATTTATTATACAACTACTACTCTTAGACAAGTTTAAATCAAAGAGTAAACAAAAATAGGAAGAGAGAAAAATAATTAATTTTCCTTACTTATGTGACGTCAACAACGGAAAGTAAACAGAAACAAAATAAAAAAAAAAACATTGAGAAAGTAAAAGTTTAATTTTGTTTAATAAAAAAAAAAATAATCTCTCTGTAGCCAGAGAAATAATCTATTTCCATCTACTCTAGAGGAGTGTCCGTCTGTGAACGGAAGTTGCCTTTAAAATGAAGTTTTGCAGCCCTCCTGAGTGACAGTGAGATTAGAGATACTGACAAAGGTGTCAATATTGGTAATCTTAAAGGCCAAGGGGTGAGGGTTCGAATGCCATGAATTCCGATGAATAGGTATAAATAACTGTGTCTGGAGCATATACCATAATTAAATATCGTTTAAAGTTTTTCTATTTTTACTTTCTATTACCTCTATATATGTTAATATATATAGAGAGAAACTACCCTGGTAGAAAATAGTAGCTCGTTTTCTGGGTCTGGCAAGGATTCTGGCCATATTTTCTGTCCAGTAACACCAAAACAGATTCTGACCAGAAAATGGCGGCACTCTAGCCAGATCACGGGCAAAAATTATGATTTTCTGGTCAAAAGTCGTTGAGCAGATCTCGGCAGAAATACTGGCCAGACACTGGGCAGGAAAGATAGTCGAACTAAAATATTGGATGAAAATAATGGCCAGATTCTGGTAAACAGAATCTTGGAAAGAAAACTTGCCAGAACCTGAGTGGAAAAGTTTTTTAAATGGCGGGTAAGAAAATATTGTGTAAAATAGGCCGGAAACGACAGAAAAAATGGCCAGATCCTGCTCTGAGATGCTTTTTAAATGGTGCTCGTGAATTACAGCCTTAAATTCTGCCGGGAAATCCCAAAACAGAATCTGAGGGGAAAAAAAGCAAATTTCTGGCCAGATACCGACCAGGAATTATATTTTGTTGGTCAGAATATGCTGGGAAGAATCCTGCAAGAAGAACCAGAAACAAACCGGGAAGGAAATAAACCTAGAAAACTGGTTGCCAGATTCTGGCATGCAGAAAAGATGTTTGAGTGGCGAGCAAGAAATTAGGTGTGTGTCTTGGCAGAAAACGTGGCCAGATCCTCCTACTTTTCTCCAATCCAATATTGCAAAATAGCTGAGTATTCCATGAATGCAATTTTTTTAATCTGATTATAAAATTCCATATCACTCGGGTCGAAATATTTACAAATAAATGGATAATACGCAAAAGTATTTATTTTTTGTCCTTATAATTAAATTGAGCTTCCTTACGGCCATCTACAAACAACAACAAATCTTAACACTTGCATTGCAACAAGAAATATCCCCAAATTGGCAATCAACTTTCCCGCCTCTGGCACCACTTCCTAGTGGGGCACAAAAAGGAGAAGAGGGGAGTAATTATTTCCACTCTTTTTGTTCTGTTGTTGTTGTTCTTGATCGCTGCTAGTTCAATTTAAGAGGATGGAAAATAACCTCCTTTTAAAGGAAGAGGGTGTAGGGGGAGGGGGGGGGGGGGTGTGAAAAGAGCTCCTCCCTTCTCTAATGTTGTTTATCTATTTTAATAAACAACATCCTTTTAATTATAGCCAATATTTATTTAACAAAATAAAGTGCTAATGTTGTAACAAATATTAATTGTGTCCTCATGCGTTCAACGGATAAAGAGAGCCAAAGAGAGAGAGAGAGAGAGAGAGAGAGCTTATTAAATGGAAATTATATTCTAATAAATCATTTACTGATCAGAGAGGTCAATTCACAATTAATTACTAGAATCTATGAATTTATTTATAGCTATAAAGCTATGATTTTATTTTAAAGTTCATTCATAAAAGTCCTATTTTAAGGCGGAATAGGAGCGAAGATGTTACTCATGTTTTTCCCGATAAGATGGCGTTGTGTGTCATAAAAAGTATGCCCAAAAATCAAGTAATTCAAAGATTTGCCAAGAGATGTCAGAATGGTAGCTAATAGTATTTAATGCATTTGGTTGATTTTCATTGATCTATTAACAATAAATACTTTATAAATGTTATTAGATATTATGTATCTTTTATAAAAACATAAAAATATATAAATATAGGCCAAATATAGGGGATCAGCTGTTAGACTAGCCTGCCATCTGTTGCAAGAATGCTGAACCAATTTGACAGTTGGTTTTTAAATAAATCATCTAAGCTTATATAAAAATTTCTTAATTAATATGTGATTAATAATAACAATAAATTCATTTTTAAATTAAAAAAAAAATTAAAGATTATTGGGACAGATTGTTTTTTTGTATTTGCTTGATAACAAAGAAATTAATTACGATAATTTTTTAATAAGTCATTAAAAAAATTATAGCTCGATGTCCCAATAATCTCTTATGAATTTAATTCATTAAAAAAAAAACCGCATTGACAAATTCCTTATAATAGTCTAGTTTTTTTAAAAGTACGCTTAGACGTCGCTCCTGAACCCCCTTAAATCGATGACAACAGAAATACTCGTTTTGAGAACCTCCGCATTTTCTAAATAATCGAAATTTGATAATAATGCTCTAAAATAAAGGGTCATCGAAAAAGTTGGACGGGATTTCGAAGAGTAATGAAAACTTTAATACAAATGGTAGAATATTTATTTATACATCAAAAGACACAGAAAAATCTTAAACTTTTTTATGTTCTCTAAAAAGTTCCGATGTGTCTCCCCCCGTCGCACGACAGACATCTAGCCGATAATCAATCTCCCGCCACGTGTTTTGAAGCATTGCAGGAATCACAGTTGCAATGGCTGCCTAAATTCTTTCTTTCAGATGCTGAAGATCACGAATTTGATGGACCCGCTTTCATAAATTGATTGTGTGAAATATAATGATGTAAGGGCTCATAAAGTTTAGTTTCTGTCTTGCGTGGTTGCTTTGTCTAACGCTACGCGGCGCAGGAAACAGTAAAAGAAAATGGCGCTAACTGGAGAGCAGAAATTGTTTTGTGCTTGATTGCCATCTAAACAACTCTGTGATAAGTGTGCAACTGCATCTGTCATATGTGGAACGGAAATGCCGTTGCACACTAATCACAGTTGTTAACATGGCAATCAAGCACAAAACAATTTCTGCTCTTCAGTTAGCGCCATTTTCTTTTACTATTTCCTGCGCCGCGTAGCGGTAGACAAAGCAACCACGCAGGACAGAAACTAAACTCAACTAAACTTAGAGAGTTTTGCCTTCTTAGCACATGAATCACATACAAATATATTCATTATACTTGACAAAATAAATTTATGAAAGCTGGTCCATCATTTGGACCTACTCTGTATTTTATAGAGGCTCATTTCCTGGCTATTATTTGAAATTCCCCCCTTTTATTTACCCGAGGCGCTTCCGTGCACGAAGACACACACCTCAAACCCAACCGGCATCTTACTGGCACCCTGTGAAGTTACATTATTTCCTATCTCTAACTCCTCCTCCTGTTTTTGTCTCTAGCTAGTGAACTAATCCTTATTTCTGGTTCCTTTTATCCAACCTCTTCTATACTTGGGGGAATATCCTAGTTGTTTAGGGACTCCCTCAGCACCGGCGTGTAACCTACTCCTTTAGAAGAATGCATCGCTGAGAGGGAACCTTCGCTACGTCCCTTCCACAGGGCCGGATGTCACAGCAACTCCCTCTCTTCGTACAGTGGCGGATTAATGCAATTTTGTCGGGGCGGCGGTTTTTTTTTTTTATTTTTTTTTATTTAAGGACTTTGTCGGCATCTATGGCCATTTAGACCCCTTTCCTATTTATTTAAATTGATTGATAACAAATTCAATTGAAATTAGAGTGGAAATCATAATTTCTTTAGATTACTAGTTTTTATAACTTTATGAATTTCTTCTCGGGGGAGGGGGGGGGGGGGCGATCGCCCTGTCCTCATAGAGTTGCCTGGGGGCTATTGTGGTGAGATCCAAGGTCTTTAAAATACACAGGTTGGCCAGAAACTAGTAAATAAACAATTTTCAGGTCACAGTTTTTGATTGGTTCACGTCATGAAGCTCCTCCTTGCTTGTATTTTTCTATGTGGCAGCATTGTTGACTGCTTATAACCTAGTTCACATTCATTTTGTTTAGTTTGCAAATTTGATAGTTTCTGACTAAACTAATTTAGACCCTGGTATTTATTCTGCTTTATTAATAATATGCTGTATATAAATATTTATAAATGCTTCGTTCCGAAAGATCTTTTACAAAAAGAGGAGCTCCATGACGTCACTCCCTTGGAATGGAAAAAATGTAAACAAACTCAGTTTGACCCCCCCTGGTGAGATCCTATATTCCAATTCAGGGCATGCTTGAGGATTTGTTTACATTAAATAAATATTTTTGTTTAATGAAAAAATCCAACAAGTCCAGGATTTGAACGCGGATCCCCTATGTAGAGGCTAGACACCCCTCTGGAGCGTGAAAACAAGCTTTTAATCAAAATCGACCAAAGAGTACTAGTACTTTACTGATGTACTTTTTCAGTTTTTTTTCGATTTTTTCAAAATTCGCTCCAACGTTTTTGATTAAAATTTAAAAATCAATTATTTTTTAGATGCTCTTTAAAATGTATATTCTCATTTTGCGATTGAAATCTTCTGAAGACCATTTTACTCTTGTACTTCATAGGAAGAAAAGAGAAATGGTTCCCATGGTATCAAAATATAAATATTTTTCGATTTATAAATTTTACATCTTGAATTCAAATGTACCGTGCTGTCAGAAACAAAATCTGGTGTGTCAAGCACAGAACGCAACTTTCGATTACCGAAGGTAAGAGAAAGTTGAGTACTGTGTGACAGTCACACCAGATTTTTTAAACTTAAAATCTTTTTTGGCAAGTCAATTTAATTCAATTGATTGATTGACACAAGAGGCAAAAGAACTCTAACACGCACACAAATATTTTTAATTCCAAATTAAGAATTAAGAGATTAATTTCTAACCCATTTCTCAATTACAAAATGTCTATTTAAGATATTAATAACAACAAACCCCGGTTGCGATATTTCAATTTAAACAATTGTAGAAGACAAGCGAAGCATCGCTAATTAAGCTCTGAGATGCTGCCTGCCTGCCTGCCGCCTGATGGAATGTTACGCTGTTACTGTTACTTTTGGTTGTTTGAATTTAAAACAATCACCCTCTCTCTCTCGCTCTCTCTCTTTTTCTTTCCTCTGTGCGTTTTGTTAATGAACTGGTTACTGAAGTAATTCAGTCATGGAAATCCGTCTGCTTTTAATGACGCACAACACCCCCCCTCCACCCCCCTCTGGTGAATGTTTTAAAGAGGAAATTCTTCTTTTTTTTATTGACATTCTTCAAATTTCATCTTTCTTCCCTGAATGGGAGATTTATTAGGTGGGGGTGTGTAAAAAGGGAGTGATTAAACGAAGTCTCCTGGACCAGAGCCATTTTTACAACTCCTCCTCTTTCAGATTCTTCTTTTACTCTCGCGTGCTACTATCTGTACCAGTGGGCTCTAAATGTTGGAGAAAAAAGCTTAGGGCCGGGTGCATCAGTTTGGGGGAGTTTGTTAGCCCGGGCTTTTTTGTAGTGCAGAAACCCACTTCCGTTTTATTCGGACTGGTCGCACAGCACACAACTTTCTCTTACCTTCGGTAATCGAAAGTTGTGTTCGGTGCTTGTCACACCAGATTTTTTGTGACGACATGTATTTAGTTCCAGACAGTACGGAACATTTGAATTCAGATGTAAAATTTATAAGTATGCCAAAATATTTATATTTTGTTACCATGGCAACCATTTCTCCTATTTTTTCTATGGAGTACAAGAGTAACGTGGTCTTCAGAAGATTTCAATGACAAAATGAGAATATACATTTTAAAGAGCATCTAAAAAATAATTGATTTTTGAATTTAAAAAAAAATCTTCCCCCGATTTTGGGGAAGGGGAAAAACCCGAAATTCTAGTACTAGTACTTTTTGGCCGATTTTGATTAAAAGCTTATTTTTCCGGTCCCGGGAGATGTTTAACTTAAATATAAAATTTCAACCTCCTAGCTCAATTCCTTCATGCTTAAAATTGAACACACACCCACCCACCCACACACCCACACACACACACACACACACACAAGACAGACCATGTCGCGAAAACCACTTTTTTAGATTCAGAGGACCTCAAAACGTGTATATCCATCAAAATCTCGACATCGAATTTTTGACATGAATCCAATACTTTCTCTCTATATATATATTACATATATACATAGGTAAGAGAAAGTAAAAAATATACATTTCATCATTTTATTGTCAAAAGAAGTAGATATATTTGTTATTTTTCTTTAGATTCTACTTCTTTTAACAATAAAATGATGAAATGTATATTTTACTACACTGTAAAAAAAAATTTTAATTTTAGTATGTTTTAGTATAGTAAATTTACAAATTTTCCTTGTAAATGATAACTACCATACATTTGTATACTAAATTTACAAATCTATGCATTCAAAAAATTTTTACAACCAAAAAACATTTTAAAATTACAATTCTCTTGGAAAATTAGAGTAAATATTGTAATTTTACCATACGATTTCTAATTTTACAATACAACGGCATTGTAATTTTAGAACACGGTTTGTAATTTTAGAAAAGGGTTTGTAATTTTACAAAAAGGTTTCCAATTTTACAATACAAGGGTATTGTAATTTTCCTTTTAAGTCTCTCTGAGACGGTCAACATGGCCGACTTTGTTTCGACTGCTTTTTAGCTTTCTTAATAAAGACATTTTTGGCACTATAAGGATTTATTTAAGTTATAATAATACAAAAAATAATAATATTATGATAACTTTAAGTTTATTTTTTATTTTATTATTTAGTAAAAATAGTTTTCAATGAGGTCATACTTGAATGCCAAATAGCAGAGATAGATAATTAGTTAACAGGTGATTCGATGGTCAAATGGACTAGGCAGCAAGGCTTCTACAAAAAAGGTCAGTGTTCAAATCCGGGAGGAATTTTTCATTAAATAAAAATATTTACTTCACTCCATTCAGGTAGAGACGTCCCCTAAAGGTCAATAACCTATGATGGGTCCAGTCGTTAAATTTTTTTCTTTTTTCTAAATATTAGTAAAATTACAAACATTTGGATTGTAAAATTGCTAAATATTTGTAAAATTACCAGACATTTGGATTGTAAAATTGCTAAATATTAGTAAAATTACCAAATTTGGACTCGAAATTGCTAAATATTGGTAAAATTATCAGACATTTGGACTCGAAAATTGCTAAATATTAGTAAAATTACCACACATTTGTAAACGATTTTTGCAAAGAGTTTTGTAAAAATATAATTCAACTGTATAGTAAATTTAGTATCTATTGGTCTTGGAAATTTGCTTACAACAAAAAAATTGTAAAATCATCGAAATTTTTTTTACAGTGTATTATATTATATGTTATATGCTAGGGCCCACTTGCATCAGATCTAGTCGCCATTTTTACCCTAACTTGAATAATTTTAGCTAGATATATGGTGAATTATAGCCAAGGTCCGGTTTATGTTAGCCCAGGCCCAGAGTTGGGGCTAAGATTTGGCCCTGTGGTGACATGCTGATAGAAGAGCCAAAAATTTTGAGAGGATATAATAAAAGTTTCACTTTAAAAAAAAAACGGTAGATACCAGATTGCATTTATATTCGTTAAAATAGAATGCTTGTACCCATGGGCGTAATTAGGGGGGTGCCGGGGGGCATGCCCCCCCCCCAGAAGGCTCGTGGCCCCCCCTCAGAAAGCTCCTTGCCCCAAGAAAAATTGAAAAAATATGGGGCTTTACAGGCCCACCGGGGGACAGCTGGTCCCAAGCCCCCCCCCCCCATCCAAATTCTCTAGTTACGCCTATGTTTGTACCAGGCTTGTGTTCATAATACGTGTCACCACAGGGCCAAATCTTAGCCCCAACTCTGGGCCTGGGCTAACATAACCCGGACCTTGGCTATAATTCACCATATATCTAGCTGAAAGTTAATAAGAACAAAGTACGAGTAAAAACAAAGGCTACCTTCACAAACAGAACAGAATTTATTCCCACGGAAGAGGGTTTCTGCATTACAAACTAGGTCAACAAACTTCCCCTAACTGATACAACCGGCCAAACTACGCAACCAACACCTGCTTATCTCTCTTCAGTCAGATCTGACAAGTGTGGTTACTCTGAGAAGTAACTTTCATGGGAATAATAACAATAAATTTTTCTTAGAGTGTATCAATCGAGGTCTGAATGGCCTCCGATGCTGAAAAAGACCTTAAAGTCATCAAGATCATTGTCATCAAGCAGAGTTCAAATGACAATGACACTCTCTTATAACATTAAAGTCTAACATGACCTCTATTAACAGCTGAAAGACTAGAAATTAAATTCAAAATCGCACTTTTTGAAAGATCACCACCAACTTTCCTCTATATTCGTTCAACACTCAAACTTTAATTTCATTAACGGAATTTTCTTTAAGAGAAAAAGTTGAGAGCTGTTGACCTTTTGTTAATTCAATAATGATTTTAACGTGAGAGGTCATTTTTTTTTTTTTTTTTTTTTTTACTCTATATAATAATAAAAATAATGACGATGGCGATATTTTAGCAGGGATATGAAAAATAATAATCTAATAATTAAAATAAATACATGATAAAGTTATTTCAACTTTAACAAAAAAAAAAAATTTGGTGTTGGCTCTGTGTCTTCTACACAGCCGGTGGCTTTTTAACGTGACAACGTCTTTTGCTTGACTTCAAACTATTTTTACTTTCTCTTACCTATATTGGAATATATAGAGAATTTTTTTTTTTTTTTACTAGTACTTTGTTTTCATTAACAAACATGTTCATACATTTTCATAGTAACAATATATGGACCCTGTTATGCATTAGTGTGTCAAGAACCAAAAAAAATTAAACACGGAATATTGTTTCAAATGCTATAATTAATAGTATTTTTTATGAAATATGTCCTAAAAAAATTTATATTAAATGTTACTTGCAAATTTGACAAAAAAAAAAAACTGATATATATGGACCCTGTTACGCATTGGTGTGTCAAGCGCCAGGTACCGAGATTCGAGAAAATTAACATTAAAGTTTTTCTGATTTAAGACATTGTTTTGATTAGAATTTATATCATTTTTTTTTTTTGTCAATTGTGCAAGTAACATTAAATATAAATTTTTGACGTGACAACGTCTTACAAATCATGTGTCTAGAGTCGCATGTTAGAGGGGCTTGCACGAAAAAGTTTATTGGCTTGAATAACTCCTCTGTCTTAAGAGGTATAATTATGAGAAATATACGGTTAGAAAGAATGAGTTTTCAGCTAAAGATTTCACCATTTATTTTTTTCCTATCATTTAATTTTACCGCGCTGCGGTAAATTCTAATTTGAAAGTTTAAACCCCTGTAGATTCTGAACGGCTAATCAGATCAGACTAAATGAGATGTCATTTGGTGCAGAACGAAAACCTCTAATAGAATAAATATAAAAATCCCGAGTACTTAACTCCAAAATTAGTTTTTTTCTCGAAAAACCTCATTTTTTAAGCATATGTCGCCCTTAATGGATAAAAGTTTGGCCACACCTGTCATATATTGTTTCAATGAAAATGTTTGAACATGTTTATTTATGAAAACAAACTACTAGTAAAAAAAAAAAAAATAAAAACAATACTTTCTCTCTTTATATTTCAATATAGGTAAGAGAAAAAAAATTTTTTTTGAAATCAAGCAAAAGACGTTGTCACGTTAAAAAGCCACCGGCTGTGTAGAAGACACAGCTAACACCTAATTTTTTGGGACATATTTCATAAAAAATTCTATTAATTATAGCATTTGAAACAATATTCCACTCAATTTTTATTTTGGCGCTTGACACACTAATGCGTAACAGGGTCCATATAATCTAATCAAAACAATGTAAATCAAAAAAACTTTAATGTTAATTTTCCCAAATTTCGGTACCTGGCGCTTGACACACTAATGCGTAACAGGGTCCATATGACAGGTGTGGCCAAACTTTTATCTCAGGGACGCACATCTTCTGGGTACGTGGATGACGACCACGAACTGCTCTAGCTGAGACTGGCATTACTTCTGTTCTTTGCATGTCAGTCTCTTCTCTTCTATATTTTTAACAGGCGCCAGACCGTGCGACGGGCCAGCCTGTACTATTCCTTTCCCGGTCGTAAAAAGCCACGAACGAAAAATAGCGCACTGCGGGAAAAATCAGGCGAAGAAAGAAGAAATGGCCAAACTTTTATCCATTAAGGTGCGCGTCTCGGAAAACCGTTAAAACACGATTGACTCGAGGCGGCACCAGATGGCGTTAGTGTTCCCCCATTCGAATACACGCAACTTGATCCATTTCATTCTAGACTTTCCAGCTAATTAATTAAAGGCAAAAAATTAATTATTTTTTAACACAATGATTACTAATTTAATTATCTACAACTTATAGAGCTCCTTTTTTTAAAATATCTTTTATTTAATGCGATTAATCTAAAAAAAAATTTTTTTTTTTCGAAAATCAAAAAAAGGGCTTCTATAAGTTGTAGATATTTTAAATAGCTTAAATTTAAAAAAAATTTGAGGTCGATAGCTTCAAAATTGTGGCCGCTGGAAACTCCCAAAATTAGCACCCCGAGACGCGCACCTTAAGAGCGACTTTTGCCTAAAAAAATGAAGTTTTTCGAGAAAAAAATTAATTTTAGAACTAATTACTCTGGATTTTTTTATTTATTCTATTAGAGCTTTTTTTTCTGCACAAATTGACACCACATTTAGTCTGATCTGATTAGCCGTTCGAAATCTACAGGGGTTTAAACTTTCAAATTTTTAATTTACCCCAGCGCGGTAAAATGAAATGATAGACAAAAAATAAATGGTTTTAGCTGAAAAATCATTCTTTCTAACCGTATATTCAACATAATTAGACCTCTTAAGACAGAGGAGTTATTCAAGCCGATAAACTTTTCCGTGCATGCCTCGCTAACCTGCCACTATAGACACATGATTTATAAGAAAAAGTTTTTTATTCAATATTTTAAATCAATCTCCAAAGCAAGCGTTATATCGTGGCAATATCATTTAAAGTGAATGTAATGAAATTAATGATAAGTGATCCCAATCTAATGCTGGCCATATTTATAGGGATTTATTTATAAATAATAAATAATCCTATCAAAGGTCCCAGTCAGCACATGATCGGGGATTAATAATTTATATTTAGACCGAAAGAGGAATAGGTGGTAATATGAACAGCCCCACCACCCCCACCCCTTCTCATTTTGTTTTCGCAGTAACACGTGAGCATATCAAGTTTTAAAACTGAATGGGAAATCGAATTCTTTCATTTCATAAAGAACAATGTGGTGTGACTGTCGCACAGCACACAACTTTCTCTTACCTTCGGTAATCGAAAGTTGTGTACTGTGCTTGTCACACCAGATTTTTTGTGTCGACATGTATTTAGTTCCCGGCAGTAGGGAATATTTGAATTCAGATGTAAAATTTATAAGTATGGGGAAATATTTATATTTTGTTACCATGGCAACCATTTCTCCTATCTTTTCTATGGAGTGCAAGAGTAAAGTGGTCTTCAAACAATTTTGAGGGCAAAACGAGAATATACATTTGAAAGAGCATCTAAAAAATAATTGATTTTTGAATTTTAATCAAAATCGTTAGAGCGAATTTTGAGAAAATCGAAAAAAACTGAAAAAGTACATCAGTAAAGTACTAGTACTCTTTGGCCGATTTTGATTAAAAGCTTATTTTTCCGGTCTCGGGGGGTGTTTAACTTATATATAAAATTTCAGCCTCATAGCTCAATTCCTTCATGCTTAAAAGTGAACACAGACACACACACCCACCCACCCAACCACCCACCCACCCACAGACAGACCATGTCGCAAAAACCACTTTTTTGGATTCAGGGGACCTCAAAACGTGAAGATCCATCAAAATCTCGACATCGAATTTTTGACATGAATCCAATACTTTCTCTCTATGTATATTAACATATGTAGAAGTAAGAGAAAGTAAAAAACACTACTGGTACTAGCATAATAAAGGAGGGTTCTGTGACCCCCCCCCATATGGCGATCAGAATAGGTTTCAATATATTAATATTTATTGGAAAACATCTTCAAAAGTAATACAAAAGTTCACAATTGTGTTAGCAGATTTTCAGAAACTCAGAAAAAAAGTATATCAGAAACGTACTAGTACTCTGTAGCCGATATTTTTGAATATGCTTAGTCAAAGTTTTAAATTTGAGTATCGAAAGATTTTTCGTTTTTGAGTAATTCCCTTAACTCACATTTTTTGATATTTCACTTGATACTCATTAAATTTATTGTGAAAAAATCCTTCAGAAGTATCTTTCCTGTTAAAATATCAAAATATTTTCCTAAATTTCTATGAAAGGGGTTTTATTTCTTTTAAGGGGGTTCAGGAGTGACGTGTAAACGTATTAAAAAACACTAGACTTTTATAAGGAATTTGTCAGTGCGGTTTTTTTTTAATGAATTAAATTCATAAGAGATTATTGGGACATCGAGCTATAATTTGTTTAATGACTATTAAAAAATTATCGTAATTAATTTTTTTGTTATCAAGCAAATACAAAAAAACAATCTGTCCCAATAATCTTTAATTTTATTTAGATTTAAAAATGAATTTATTGTTATTAATAATTATATATTAATTAAGAAATTTTTAAAATAAGCTTACATGTTAGATGATTTATTTAAAATTCAACTGTCAAATGAGTTCAGCATTCTTGCAATAGATGGCAGGCTAGTCTAACAGCTGATCCCCTAATAGCCTATATCTATATATTTTTATGCTTTTATAAAAGATACATAATATATAATAACATTTAAAAAGTATTTATTGTTAAAAGATCAATGAAAATCAACCAAATGCATTAAATATTATTTATTAGCTACCATTCTGACATCTCTTGGCAAATTTTTGAATTACTTGATTTTTTGGGCATACTTTTTATGACACACTACGCCCTCTTATCGGGAAAAACATGCGTAAATACTTCGCTCTCAGTCTTTTTCACAATAAATTTAATGAATTTCAAGTGAAATACCAATAAATGTGGGTTAAAGGGAATAAATCAAGAACGAAAAATTTTATACTTAAGCTAAATACCCATTTCGTAATTTACCGGTAATAGTTAATATAAGCTAATTTTTTTATCCCAAGCCATAACCAGAAGAGGGAAGCTCTTTAAAATATAGATAATCCAAAGTAAAAAGCCAAATTCTTTTCCTTTTTTCTTAGATCGGGTGGAATAAGGATTGATTTATTTCTGATAAAGGGGAAGCTGTTATTTGGACCAATTGAGAATGAGATAAGATAATTTAAAAAAAAAATGCGAATCGTTTTTTTTTTTTTTGTTATCAATGAATGAATGGAATGAAAAGAATTAAAGGGAGAATGGAAAATTTTTATATAATCTCTGCCCTATTTACTCAATCAAACAGACAATCAATGGAAATGGACAATTTTAATATAAAACCTTTACGTTAGATAATCTCACAAAATATATCATTTATCTAGGGCAGTGGGTGGTACCGACCATAAGGGGACGTTGAGGACCAACTGGGGGGTAAATAATTCAATAATTTATTTTTTTTATTTTGCCCTTTCAGCTACAGAGGCCAATTGGGGGTTTCAAAGTGACATTATTTGTAATATACCGACACCTACCGGCGGGGGAGGGGTCCTTCAACAAGCTAATTCCTCCCCTCCCCCCTTCCATAAGGCCGTTACTGTACCTAAGCTAAATTGATTTCAAAGTTTTAATTTTTCTTTAAATTTGAGTAATTTTAAAATTTTACTCCCTAGCTCCATGCCTCTTTTGCCTAAATATAAATCCACCACTTCTAAGATTTATAGTAACTCTTGTTTCTTAGAGGAAGTTGAAATACGAATATATTTTTTTTTTGTTTTTTTGAATATACAATAGCGGAGTGTCACTCTGTTTGACCAATTTCCCGTTGCAAATTTGAAACGAAATTTTGCAGTCTTATAAGGGACGTAATGGAGAATTCAGGAAAAATACTCGAGCCCCTGTATTCTAAAAACGGGAGGCGCAAAAAATTTCAAAAAATGAATTTGGTGTACATTGGAAAGCATTGAGTTTTGTCTCCCGCCAGGCGGGAGCCGCGGCTAGTTGTCTTAAAAAAAAAAAAAAAAAAAAAAAAAAAACATTCTATTATGTAAAATGGTCACGAATTTAAATCATTTAAAAAAACCGCATTAAAAAATACTTTAAAATGCCTCTGGAGTTACGGACTAAAGATTCAATCAGCCCTGCCCTCTTGAAGCCCCTTTAGGCGGAATAGGAGCGAAGATGTTACGCACGTTTTTCCCGCTAAGATGGCGTAGTGTGTCATAAAAGTATGCCGAAAAAAACAAATAATTCAAAAATTTGCCAAGAGATGTCAGAATGGTAGCTAATAATATTTAATGCATTTGGTTGATTTTTATTGATCTTTTAACAATAAATACTTTATAAATGTTATTATATATTCTTTTATAAATGCATAAAAATATATAATTAAATATAGGCCAGATATACGCTATTAGGAGATCGGCTGTTAGACTAGCCTGCCATCTATTGCAAGAATGCTGAACTAATTTGACAGTTGATTTTTAAATAAATCATCAAAGCTTATTTTAAAAATTTCTTAATTAATATGTGATTAACAATAACAATAAATTCATTTTTAAATAAAGAAAAAATTAAAGATTATTGGGACAGATTGTTTTATTGTATTTGCTTGATAACAAAAAAATTAATTACTATGATTTTTTAATAATTCATTAAAAAAATTATAGTTCGATGTCCCAATAATCTCTTATGAATTTAATTCATTTATTTTTGGGTTAGATTTCAAAATTTTTACATTTGTGGTTATTAATAAAAAAAAAAATGTGAAAAACTCGTTCTATTAAAATTGATTGAAAAATAAATAAAGTAACCTTTTAGCCCTCTGGCTCTCCCACGGGCGTTTTGTTTTCCCTTTGGGAACAAAAAATGGTACTATTATCGTCAAAGAGATTTTTGTTCCCCCATCGCCCGACAAAACATACTTCCAAAGAATATATTAATCAAATTTTTTTTGTTTTAATTGTAACAAGAAGACGAGTAATTGACACGTTTCAAAGATTTTTTTTTCCCCTTTCTCGCTGATTATTTTCTTGTTGTTGTTGTTGTTGAACCCTTCCTTCCTTTCTCTCTTTCTAATGTTGTCAGTTGCACAAAGTTTATTTTAATAATCCTTTTTCTTGTACTTTAAGTGGGCAAATGACCAAAGCGGAATCAACAAGCCCTCTTATCAACTGTTTTGCTTTTAATTTAACCAACTAACAACAAGTAAGAGAGAAAAAAAAAACTAAACTTGAAGAGATTTTATAATAGAGTATCCATTGAGGATTTTATTGTTAAAGTTTCTTATGAAAATTAAAAAAAGGAAAACATTTACTGGCCGGCCTTAATATACCATAAAAACTACGGATGGAAAAGTCATCTCTTTCTCTTACTTTACTGATGTACTTTTTCAGTTATTTTCCATTTTCTCAAAATTCGCTCCAACGATTTTGATAAAAATTCAAAAATCAATTATTTTTTAGATGCTCTTTCAAATGTATATTCTCATTTTGTCATTGAAATCTTCTGAAGACCACTTTACTCTTTTGCTTAAAAGAGAAGATAGGAGAAATGGTTGCCATGGTAACAAAATATAAATATTTTCCTATAGGCCTACTTATAAATTTTACTTTCTCTTAACTATGTATATATGTAATATATATAGAGAGAGAAAGTATTGGATTCATGTCAAAAATTCGATGTCGAGATTTTGATAGATTTTCACGTTTTGAGGTCCCCTGAATCCAAAAAAGTGGTTTTCGCGACATGGTCTGTGTGTGTGTGTGTGTGTGGGTGTGTGTGTGTGTGTGGGTGTGTGTGTGGGTGTGTGTTCAATTTTAAGCATGAAGGAATTGAGCTATGAGGCTGAAATTTTATATTTAAGTTAAACACTCCCCGGGACCGGAAAAATAAGCTTTTAATCAAAATCGGCCAAAGAGTACTAGTACTTTACTGATGTACTTTTTCAGTTTTTTTTCGATTTTCTCAAAATTTGCTCCAACGATTTTTTTTTTTAAATTCAAAAATCAATTATTTTTTAGATGCTCTTTAAAATGTATATTCTCATTTTGCGATTGAAATTTTCTGAAGACCACTTTACTCTTGTATTTCATAGGGAAAATAGGAGAAATGGTTGCCATGGTAACAAAATATAAATATTTTCCCATACTTATAGATTTTACATCTGAATTCCAATGTTCCGTACTGTCGGGAACTAAATATATGTCGACACGAAAAAAATCTGGTGTGACTGAACATAACTTTAGATTACCGAAGGTAACCAGATTTTATAGATTTGTACTCGGAGTGTTGTGTGTGGTCTAGTGGTTAGGGCACTCTGAGTACAAATCGGAGGATCCGTGGTTGGACTCCCGGCGGCACAACCTTATTTTTTTCGGATATATGAATTAATAAATATTTAATTAAAAAATAATTGATTTATTTAAGGTTTTTCGGACATTAAAGCACTTTGTTAGATTAAAAGCTAATCTCTATATAATAATTTTTTAATATGTTATTAATCACTATCAAATACGTATAAAATAAAAATTTTGAAGCAGATCTGACCCAGGGTTATCGTGTAATTAATTTTAAAAAAATGGAAATTTAACATGAAGTCTATGGGGAATGTCGACGAAACGCACACATATCGAATTATATAGCTACCTCTGCAATAGGTAAAAAAAACAAAAAACTTACATTTTTATCAATTCACTTCCGAGGAATACGTTAAAAATAAAATCAAAAGGTTCTGCCCAACGCTTTTAAAGATATTTTAAGCCCCCGGGTTTGGCGTAGTAAGTAGCGCGCCTACCTCCTATACCAAACGTCGCGGGTTCGGACCCAGGCAGTCCGATGATTTTATTTAAGCCATTTGGATACCAGATGGCTTAAATAGAAATGCCTGACCCCACAATAGATATATTCTCTACAACGGTTATCGTCAAAGTCTTATATGGCCTAAGTTGTCGAAAAGACTGTATGAATGTGTGTGTGAATGTGAGTGTGAATGAGAAAAAAGTGTGAATGTTTTTTATAAAAAAAAAAAAAAAAAAAAAGATATTTTAACAAGCAAGTCAAAAAATTCTCAAAAATGTCATTCTCCAATGTTTAAAAATAAGGAAGTCACGAGACTCAGACCATTTTGGCAACGTCGCATAAAATAATACTCATTTCTCGCTGTCACTTACATTTTTTTTTCAATTTTACGATATTTTTTCTCGCAAATCGTCCATTGTCTTTAAACTGATTTGCATTAAACATTGTAATATATTAAATAAAATAAAATTGAAGGCTTTTAAGATTTAAAATAAACAGCTGATGAATGCAATGTTGCCAGTTCTATATTACGTGAAAAACTGCTCAAATCAAAAGTCATTCATTTATTATTTTTGGTAATTAAATTATTAACTTAATACAATTATAAACTATGATAGGTCACGACTAAATTATAATAAGGAATTTTGGCATTCAAATTTTAATTTTATTAAAAAAAAAATTTAGATTCTATTATGACTTACGGATTGCTGAGATGTAAAATAAATAAATGTTGAATATTTTATGAGAAATTAAAAATAAGGCTTTCATTTTTTTCTCAATGGCTCGTTTTTGCTCTAATCCCTTCATATATAGGTAAGAGAAAGTAAAAAAATCAAATGGTTTCGTGAAATGTGGAGTTTATTAGTTTAACGCCCTTTGGATGGAGCAGGAGAGATTGATAGATAATGCACCTTAAATTTAAATTTTGTAATACTAAAGATCCATTGTTCTCTGAAATTAGAGCTGAATTGTTAGTTAAAAGATGTCTGTCTGTCTATCCATGATATATATCCTATATAGATAGATATATAGATATTAATAATAACTAATATCATTAATAAATTTGAATGGGTTCTCTCAAGTTCTCGTAGTTTGTGTGTGATAGTCTCTCTCACAATCAGAGTAATTAGTCCCTCTGAAAACTTAAGAGATGAGAAGAAGCGAAGAGGTGGGGGGGGGGATTTATTTTACAGCCAAGTTGGCAACTTGAGAGCTCCTTTAATTGCTCCAATTGAATGAGTGAGCCAGCCAGCCAAGGCAACAAACAGATCACTTTTCCATTGGATGAATTTCACTCTTCAAGGCAAAGGGCTTTACTTTAAATTTATTTATTTATACTTCCTAAAGAAAGACGACGACGACAGACATGGCAAATTAAAAAAAAAATCTATTTAGTGATATAAAATAGATTTACATTTTGTTAATAAAATGTGAATTAAAAAAAAAAAAATCTTGGATTGTGTTCTGTGCTTGTCACACCTGTAAAATTTATATGAAGGAGGTATATAGCTGAGTGGGTAGAATGAATGAGCAAGCACCTAGTTATATTTCAATTTATTGACAAACCAGGGCCGACGTTTCGGTCACATATGGGACCATCTTCAGGTTAATGACTGTAAATAATAGTTGGATAATCCTCGTCAAGTTATATTGGGCATTCACAATTATACGTAGCTTAATCATGACAATGCCTCAAATTTTATTCTTATCATACCATGGACAGAGAATGAATCATTCACTCTCTGTCCAGTACAATGAACAGATGTTTTGCAAATCGTTAATTACCCCTATCCAATATGACAAAGTAGCTGAGCATTCCATAAATGCAATTTTCATAAGCAAACATCTGTTGATTGTACTGAAGATGATTCTATATCACTGGAATCGAAATATTTACAAATAAACGGATAATACGCAAAAGTATTTATCTTGTTGGCCGATGTCCTTATAATAAAATTGACTGGCTTTGATGATTGTGGCTTACTTCATGAGAATGAGCGAAAAATGGCGGGAAAAATTTGAATTTAATTTCACAGGAATGCCTAGAGATGGCTCTGACGTTGTATTATATAAAAAGGCACGTAACGGATATGACAGTTAGTTCACTTGAAATAAGCAGTCGAAACGTTGTACAATATTTATATTTTTAATAAATAATTAATAAACAAAAATCTGGTGTGACTTGAGCACAGCATACAACTTTCTCTTACCTTCGGTAATCAAAAGTTGTGTTCTGTGCTTTCACACCAAATTTTTTGTGACCGCATATATTTAGTTCCCGACAGTACGGAACATTTGAATTGTCAGATGTAAAATTTATAAATATGAGAAAATATTTATATTTTGTTGCCATGGCAACCATTTCTCCTATCTTTCCTATGAAATACAAGAGTAAAGTGGTCTTCGGAAGATGTCAATGGCAAAATGAGAATATACATTTTAAAGAGCATCTAAAAAATAATTGATTTTTGAATTTTAATCAAAATTCGTTGGAGCGAATTTTGAGAAAATCGAAAAAAAAACTGAAAAACTACATCAGTAAAGTACTAGTACTCTTTGGCCGATTTTGATTAAACGCTTATTTTCACGCTCACGGGGGGTGCCTAACTTAAATATAAAATTTCAATATTCTAGCTCAATTCCTTCATGCTTAAAATTGAACCCAGACAGACAGACCATGTCGCGAAAACCACTTTTTTGGATTCAGGGAACCTCAAAACGTGTATATCCATCAAAATCTCGACATCGAATTTTTGACATGAATCCAATACTTTATCTCTCTATATATTAACATATATATAGAGGTAAGAGAAAGTAATAAACATTATTTCTATTTTAAATAGGGCTATAATACCGGTATATATAATGTGAGGGAGTGAATATGAAATAATAATAATAATAATGTTTGTTTTAAGAGGGAAAGAGGGATTATAAAATTGCTATACAAAAATTTAATTAAATGAAAGAGATGCAAGCATTTACAGTACATATATGAAAACTCTAAAAGATATTAACTAGCTACCCTACGGCGGGTCACCTGCCTAGTCAGGGATTATAAAATTTCTGTTTTGGGTTTTTTTTTTTTTTTTTTTTTTTTTGAATAAGTAAACTATCCGCACAGTCTGCCTTCAAAGGACCTTAATCAAATTTTTCAGACAACTCGTTTCAAATAATTTCGCTAATTCTCACTTAAAGAAAATTATCTGTGAAATTTTTACTTTCTCTTGCCTATATAGAGTATATATTAGGGTGAGCCAAAAAAATCAAAAGTAGTGGATTCATGTTAAACATTCGATGTCGAGATTTTGATGGATATACACGTTTTGAGGTCCCAGAGTCCAAAAAAGTGATTTTCACAACATGGTCTGTCTGTGAACAAAATATCTCAAGAACGAAAAGAGCTAGGAAGTTGAAATTTTATATTTAAGTTAGGCACCCCCATGGGACGTGACCCGAAGCTTTTAAACAAAATCGGCCAAAGAGTAGTAGTACTTTACTGATGCACTTTTTTAGTTTATTTCCATTTTATCAAAATATTTTTTTTTAAAATTCATAAATCAACTATTTTTTAGATTCTCTTTCAAATGTATATTCTCAATTTGTCATTGAAATCTTCTGAAGACCACTTTACTCTTGTACTCCATAGAAAAAATAGGAGAAATGGTTGCCATGGTAACAAAATATAAATATTTTTCCATACTTATAAATTTTACATCGGACAATTCAAATGTTCCGTACTGTCGGGAACTAAATATATGTCGACACAAAAAATCTGGTGTGACAAGCACAGCACACCATTCTATTTTTTAAAGGCGAAGGTCAACCGTAGGTGATCCAGTCGGGTGGCTCGACTAGTGTTAATAAATTTAATAGTGTGAAAAGGAAAAAAAAAAAACAACGAAATTTCATTTAATGTCTTAGAGAAGTCTGAACTTTTCTATGTTTTTATTTCTCAAGTGAAAATGCTGCAATCTTTTAATTAAATCAAAAAGTTGTTCTGATTTTTAAACGGTGTATTTTTAGAGAGAGAGAGCATCTCTCAATTGAAACAGATTCCTCTTTAAATCTCTGATAAGCAGGCAAACAAACAGAAGGAGAGAGAGAGTGAGTGGCTTATTAAAATAAACTTATTATTACTAGCCGCTCCGCCCGCCTTTGACGGGCTTATCCCCCCCCCCCCTGCGCCTGTGGCGGACCCTCGTCTTTGCCTTTCAGTCAACTCGTTTCAGGAAATTAATATATATATATATAAATACAACTAGACACTTTTGGAACTAGACGACTCATATATAGGTAAGAGAAAGCAAAAATCGTTTGAAGTCAGGCAATAGACGTTGTCACGTTAAAATGCCCCAGGTTGTGTAGACGATACAGCCAAAACCAAATTTTTTTATAATTGATTTAACAGGTTAACATTAATTATTCTATAGCCGATAACTATCCTGTTATTATGACTTATTAGCCAATCAACATTAAAGGGAGAGAGAGAGAGAGAGAGAGAGAGATAATGCACTTAAGGGCGGCCATTAGAGTGAATTTAATATTGCATACTATAACTATGTACGCAGGTTCAGATATTCGCCTACCTCTCTATTAGAGAATAAGCAAATGTAGGTTAATGGAATAGAAATAATTTGGCGGGATCATCATAGAACGCAAGCATCCCTTTTCCTCCTACCACCTGAAACTATTAAAAAAGATGTGCTTTTTTGTGAACTCCAGAGTAAAATTAATTTTAAAAAGAGAAATATGGATGTTCTAATTAGCAAAGTGCCTAACTCCATTTTTGTTTATTTTTCAGTAGAGCCAAAAAACATTTCATTGTCATTGTTAGAGTCACTTTTAAACACTTTTTGAACTGAAAAATTTGAATTACGCTCTTACCCAGTTCATGGCATAAAGAGAATGATATCTTTCAACAGAAAATACAGAAAAATGATTTTCGAAAAAAAGTGGAGTTAGACACTTTTCTACTGGGAGCGTCGATATAATTTAAAAAAATCTTATCAAACAGCACACAGTTGTGTTCTGTGCTTGTCACACCAGATTTTTTATGGCAACAATTTCTTCTATCTTTTCTATGGAGTACAAGAGTAAAGTGGTCTTCAGAAGATATTAATGACAGAATGAGAATATACATTTTAAAGAGAATGTAAAAAATTATTGATTTTTGAATTTTGAACAAAATCGTTGGAGCGAATTTTGAGAAAATCGAAAAATATTGATAAACAACATACCCGTAAGTAAAGTACTAGTACTTTTTGGCCGATTTTGTTAAAAAGCTTATTTTCACGCCTCAGGTGGGTGCCTGACTTAAATATAAAATTTCAACTTTCTAGCTCCTTCTGTTCTTGAGATATTTTGTTCACTGACACACAGACAGACAGACAGACCATGTCGCGAAAACCACTTTTTTGGATTCAGGGGACCTCAAAACGTGTATATCCATTAAAATCTCGACATCGAATTTTTGACATGAATCCAATACTTTATTTCTCTATATATTAACATATATAGAGGTAAGAGAAAGTAAAATTTATTAAAAAAAAATCTGATGTGACTGGCGCACAGCACCCAACTTTCTCTAAACCTTCGGTAAAAGAAAGTTGTGCTTCGTGCTGGTAACACCAGTTTTTGAAATGATTTTTATTTTAGGATTAAATTTTATTTTTAATATAAAATTTTTAAAATTAATACTCTATATTCTGGTAAACAAGTACAGAATACACCTTTAAATTACCGAAAGTAAGAAAAAATTGGGTGCTGTGCGACCAGTCACACCAGATTACCCCACCCACCCACCCCTCCTCTCCGAGAACATCCTCTGCAATGCAAATCTAATTTTTTACATAAAATACAATTTTCTTTTTGTGAATTTATTGTATTGTATAAATATACCGACCACGCGGGATTTTTATTGGCAGGTCATGAATTAACCGTATAGCTTGGGACTTTCCCGCTCAAACCCTGACCCTATTTGACTTCTAACCATTACCACTACATCCATTACGACCCCTTGACCGCCACATCGGCCAGTCCAACCACCCCGATAAACGATAAACCATAAAGGATCCTGTGAGGTAATTCGTCAACGATTTTTTAGAGTTTCCCCGTTAGTGATGCACTTTAAAAGCTCTTCTCCCTCTAAAGTAAAATTATCTCTACCTGCCTATCTCACTTTAAGAAGGAATAAATAAATTCCTCATTTTTCAAGAGAGGAGTCTAATCTTTTTTTTTTTTTTCCTGCCTTGAGGACTTAAAATGTTATTTTTAAAAACGAAATCTCATTAAATAATCTAAAATTTAAGATCGTATCTTCTTCTGTTTTTTTTTTTTTTATTTAAAAAAGAAAAAAAAAATAAAATAATAATAACGATTTTTTTTTTATTAAATTGAATTATATTCTAAGGGCACAAGTGTTTGATTGACGATGAAAGAAAAATATCCGCCTAATCCATAAAAGCTTAAACAATGTTTTAAAAAGCATTTTAGCAAAATCTTAATTCATAAACGTATTTTAGGCCTAAAACCTAGAGTAAATTCCTATTTTAACTAAAATGCCGAGGCCCCTTGTTTAAGCTCACTAATAAATATTTTCCCCCTAATTCATAAAAGAGTATTTAAAAAGCCATTTTAACTAATCAACTGTTAAATGATAATATGTATTTTAGTAAACTTTGTATTCATAAACACATTTAAACTGTGCATTATCTAATATCAAATTTAAGCAAATAAAGATTGGCAAAATGGCAAAAATCTCCGCCATTTTCTAAAATTTGTTGCATTAAGCTGACATCTGGCGGACATTTTTAAAGAAATATAATTGTATACACTGTTAAAAATTTTCAAGAAAACTTCCTATACAAGTATAGGAACTCGGTTTCATAAACTGTTTATGAATATATATGAGAAAGTTCAATTTGTTGCCAACCTAACAAATTTCTTGTATATTTTAAAATGAATTATTTTAATAAAAATTGTTAATTTGAATTTGAATTTTTATAGCTATTTAGTTGAATTACTTTATAAAAATTATTTAATTTGTATGACTTCATAAATATTTAAATTGTTTAGAGCGCGAATTTCAAACCAGAATTTAATAAATTTAGATTTGTGAAATAAATTTTAAAAGAATAATTTCAAGTTTCCTTAAAATAATTATAAAATAATATTAATAAAAATTCCTTGAGGTAGTCGAGTTATTTGAGAACGTTTAGACCAGTGATTCTCAACTTGTCGCGGTACACTTTTAACGATTTCAAAATTTGGCGGCACACAAAGAAAAAGATAAGTTTAAAAGTTGGTAATTTGTTCATATACTTTTATTTCATATCCTGGGTATATTAAAATTAAACCACGACAGTATATGAAAAATGATTGAAAATTCATATTTTTTTTACAGTGTATGTCAAAGCAGGGAACAAACAACATATATATTTTCTTAATATCTCGTGTTTTTTACAAATCCAAATTAAAAATTAAATTAGGTGGATTGGAAAATAATTGATGTAAAAAAAAAAAAATAAATAATAATAATAATAATAATAAAAAGAAAAAGAAGTCCAAATTGGAGTGAGAAAGATAAGGTAAATATTTTTGGCATATCCACTTACTTGTTTTTTAGGTTTATTTTTATAATAAAGATTTATTTCAGCAATTACTAAAATCATTAATCAAAACGAATGTAAAAAATTATAGAAAATAAAAAAAAAAACTGATTTAAAGACCAACAAACACAAACATAAAACATGGCAAGAAATATGTCATATGTTAGTTTTTTCAAATTATTCAATAAAATATTGAATTCAATTTGGACTAGATACTAATAATCACACCTCTTTTTTCAGTTACAATACATTGTCCAAAGAACCTCAACGAAATATAATACAATTAAAAACATTTTGGAAATTATTATTCAGCAAAATTAATAATTTGTTCATGAAAAACATATCATACATTTGAATATTTACTTAGGTTTATTTTTTTTTATTAAAACCATATGATATTATAGGCTATTTCAAATGTCAAATTGATTGTAATCGAAAACTTTGAGGTTAGGTTAAACTTTAAATATTAATTAGTGAGCTTAAACAAGGGGTCTCGGCATTTTAGTTAAAATAGAAATTTAATCCAGATTTTAGGCCTAAAATACATTTATGAATTAAGATTTCGCTAAAATACTTTTTAAATCGTCTTAAAACATTAACCTAACCTCAAAATTTTCGATAACTTGTGGCATTTCTTTCTATAAATTTTTTTTTTTTTTAAGATCTTAAAATCTGTTTCTATTAATAGTTATATTTGAGTTTCAATATTTGATAGGAATTTAAACATATTTAATTGATTGATTGATATTTGATATTTAAACATGTTAAATTTGTATCAAATCAAACTTCAGTAATTATACAAATTTTATTTTATTGAGCTCCAAATGGCTTTTAATTGATTTAAATTCCTTTCAGTTCCTTTGGAGGATGCATTGAAACTGAAAAAAGGGATGTGCTTATGGGTCGTTTTGATAACTTACCTACCCCAACATTAAAATAGCCTCCCTATGGGGAAATACATGGTGTTTGTCCTTCAGCATTAAAATAGCTGAAGGACACACACCATGTATTTCCCCATGGGTCGTTTTGATAACTTACCTACCCCAACATTAAAATAGCCTCCCTATGGGGAAATACATGGTGTTTGTCCTTCAACATTAAAATAACTGAAGGACACACACCATGTATTTCTCCATAGGGAGTCTATTTTAAAGTTGAGGTAGGTAAGTTATCAAATCGACCCATAGGGAGGCTATTTTAATGTTGGGGTAGGTAAGTTATCAAAACGACCCATTAGCATCTAGTCCAAATGGAATTCAATGATTTTTTGAATATTTTGAAAAAACTAACCTCTGACATATTTCTTTACATTTTTTCTGTTTTTCTTTATTCGTGTTCAAATCTGTTTTTTTTTATTTTGTTATGTTTAGATTTATTTTAATTTAAAGACATAAGTATTTGCTGAAATAATTTTTTTTTTTTTTTTATTAAAATAAACCAAAACAAGTGGCTATGTCAAAAATATTTGTGTTTTCTTCCTCAGTCAAATTTTGGCTTCTTTTTCTTATTTTTCATAATTCCATATTCATTTAAATTACAATAATGTTGATTTGTCCAATTATTTGTATTAATTCTATAAGGATCTTATTAAAAACGATCAAAACAAATTAGTTTGACATATAAATATATTTCTTAATCTCCGCCAGATGTCAACTTAATGCAACGAATTTTACAAAATGGCGGAAGTTTTTGCCATTTTGCCAAACTTTATTTGCATAAATTTGATTTTAGTTAATCTACTATTTAAATGTGTTTATGAATATAAAGTTGTCTAAAATACATATTATCGTTTAACAGTTGATTAGTTAAAAGGCTTTTTAAATTAAAATTAAATATACTGCTTTTTAAATGCTCTTTTATGAATTAGGCGATAAGTATTTAGTTAAATCTTTAGATGAAGGAATCCCTGATGAATTGATGTTGATGACGTAGTCGTTAGCAAATTCTCTAGTGATAATTAACTGGAGATTCTCTAGAGAGACTCGCTAATTATTCATTGGTCCTCGAATCAATCGATTTATTCTCCTTTTCTCTCTCCCTCTTCTCTTTTTAGTATACATAAATTTCATCCCCGAAGACATACAACACTGTAAATATCACCTTTACGCGGATGACTTCCAAATCTATCTATTCTCCACTCTGACATTAGGAACCTCAATACAACCATAACGAGGATATAGCCCGAGGGCGCTTGAACTGCGGGGCAACCCCACAAAGTCTAGGGCGATGGTGATAGGATATTCCAGACAACGCAATAAAGTAGTCGAGGAGTCTCTGAATAAAATTAAAATTAATAACACCATCAGAACTTTGGTAGACTAAGCAAAAAAGCTTGGGTCTTATCTTCGAAAAAAACTCTGACTTGGATCTCGAGATTCAGGAAACTGCAAACTTTCTGTTCTAGGAGTGACGATTACATCTGATCTCTCCTGGAGCGCCCACATCTCTTCTGTGGTTAAATCTACCGCTAGGAAATTAGGTTTTCTATTCAAAAAGAAGCGTTATTTTTCCTCCCAACAACTCCTAACCCTCTATAAAGCCCAAATTCGGCCGTGTCTTGAATATGGTTCTCAACTTTGGCGAAGGGCGTCGGAAGACGCTCTCTTCTCCTTGGACGCCATACAGTGGCGTGCAATTAGACTGATAGGTGATCTTACCCTCACAGATCCCTACAGTCACTAGATTATAGAAGAAGAAAGTCCGCACTCTCTCTTTTCTATAGGTGTTACCATGGTCAATGCTCTACTGAATTAAAATCAATTATTTCACCCAATGCAACATATTCACGGAACACAAGAGAGGCATTGTCCCCGCATCCCTATGCTGTTCAGATCACGACTAACAGAACTAGTCAATTTCATTCTTCCTTTGTCCCCGTGATTGGAACAAGCTCCCTGCGTCTATCTTCCTCAAAACCTACAATCTTCAAACTTTCAGGCATCTTCTCAGTTTCCGCAGTTGAGTTTCCCTTTTATGCTTCTCCTTTTGTTTTTATTCTCTTCCTAGCTGGATGTGACCACTGGTCATTATAGGTCTTCGGACCTTATGCACCCATTCCAAAAAAAAAGTCTCACGTGCAATACACAGCTTAAAGCAGAGGGCAGATTTCCTCTCAGCTACGAGCTAATAGTAATGACGGACCTGTCCTGCTCCTTGTTGCTCAAACTCAAAAGTTAGAATTACGCAGTCATGTTCATCTACCAATTGAGAAGAGTTGATCATATTTCCTCTTATTATACGACATGGCTGAGGGTAGCTGAGCTTCATTCAATGGCCTGTTTGAGACTGGTCTGGAGAGCTTTGGCCGGGGAGTGTCCATTATTTTTTAGATTCTCTTTAGAATGTATTAATATTAGGGTCCGACCGAAACAAGATTTTCAGCCGAAACCGAATATTCGGCCTCAACCATAGTTTCGGCCGAAACCGTAACCGAAACCGAAACTTGTATTTCCTATAAAAATTTTTTTTCATTTTACCTTTTTTTACTTTCTCTTACCTATGTATATATGTAATATATATATAGAGAGAGAAAGTATTGGATTCATGTCAAAAATTCGATGTCGAGATTTTGATGGATCTTCACGTTTTGAGGGCCCCTGAATCCAAAAAACTGGTTTTCGCGACATGGTCTGTGTGTGTGTGTGTGTTCAATTTTAAGCATGAAGGAATTGAGCTAGGAGGTTGAAATTTTATATTTAAGTTAAACACCCTCCGGGACCGGAAAATAGCTTTTAATCAAAATCGGCCAAAGAGTACTAGTACTTTACTGATGTATTTTTTCAGTTTTTTTCGATTTTTTCAAAATTTGCTCCAACGATTTTTTTTAAAATTCAAAAATCAATTATTTTTTAGATGCTCTTTAAAATGTATATTCTCATTTTGCGATTGAAATCTTCTGAAGACCACTTTACTCTTGTATTTCATAGGGAAGGATAGGAGAAATGGTTGCCATGGTAACAAAATATAAATATTTTCCCATACTTATAAATTTTACATCTGAATTTTTACATCTGAATTCATATGTTCCGTACTGTCGGGAACTAAATATATTTCGACACGAAAAATCTGATCTGACAGATTTTTTTTTTGAATTTTTTTCCCTCCCGTGAAAATCATTTTACATTTTTTTTAGGGAGACTAAATTTTTTTTCTCCCTCAAGTGCAAATTATTTGACCTTTTTTTTTTGCATGCGAGTCTCATCCCATTTTTTCAGACTCTGGTTTCGGCCGGCCGAAAGGTTCGGCCACTTTTTGGCCGAAACCGAAACTACGGCCGAAACCATGATTTTTGGCCGAAACCGTAACCGAAACCGAATATTCGGTCGGTTCCTAATTAATATATTCTCATTTTGTCATTGAAATCTTCTGAAGACCATTTTACTCTTGTACTCCATAGAAAAGATAGGAGAAATGGTTGCCATGGTGACAAAATATAAATATTTTCACATATAAATATTACATCTTGAATTCAAATGTACTGTACTGTCGGAAACTAAATACATGTCGACACAAAAAATCTGGTGTTGGAAGCACAGAACACATCTTTCGATTACCGAAGGTAAGAGAAAGTTGTGTGCTGTGCGCCAGTCACACCAGATTTTTTTAATTAAATTTCTTTAAAAAAAAAGCTTTGTGAATGAACCCCATTAATGTTTTAATAAATGAGAATTCTACTTTTCTATTCAATTAAAAAAAAAAAAAAAAAAGAGCAAATAGCTTCCTTTTATGATTGTATTTTTGTTTTTGCATATCTAACTAACTAACTACCCTACATTTCAAGTTCCGAGTAAAAGCTTATCTCTCTCTCAGAGAGAGAGAGAGTTATTTTTACTCAAAATGAAAGGGAGAGAAAAGAGAGCTAATTGCGGGCAGCCAACTGCTCATCGATCACCTGAAGGGAAATGGAAACCACAGAGAGTAGAGTTGTGTGTGCGTGTAGGCCCTACATTCCTCTCTCTTATGATAGAAGGGGGGGGGGAGTGTCACACAACTATTTCAATTACCCTATAAACTATGAGTGGAATGAAAACAAATCATTTCAACACCCCCCACTCTCCCCCTCTTCTCATCCCCTAATCAATGATTCAACACAACAGGTTAAGGAACTACTTGCAATTCTTGTCTACTCCTCCGACCGCAACATGATCTCATGTAAATGGACTAGAAAATAATAATAAATTTAATGATTTATTTTAGAAATCAATACAAGAGACGTAAGAGTTAATAAGAAGGAAGTTATTCTATAAGTTTAAAAACTGAAAATAAAATATGGGGAATGACTTCCCCGAGACTTTCTCGTATATTTTTTGGAATTACGTCTGGGGGGGGTGTGTGTGTGAACACGATTGTTTAAAAACCAAAGCAGCTAGATCGATGAAATTTGGTATATGCTCCTTGCACTAAAATTGTAGATTTCTATCAACTTTTGGAGTAAATACGTCACTTGGAAGTAGTACTTTACTTAAAAAGTTTTTTCGAAAATTTCGAAATTTTCAATTTCTTTGTTATATTATGATAAAATACTCAATTTTAAAAAGTTTTTATTCTTTGACATTTTTCCGAAAACTGAATAGTTTTTGAAATAATCACAGAAGAAAACGACATTTTTCGTTAATTTTGGAAAGAAAAATCAAAACAAAATCATGCAGGTGTCAATAAAAAACAGGTAAATATAAACAAATGAATTTGTGAAACAGGGTTTGTCTCCTTTAATACTACGAAACTATTCAATATATTTCTTTTTACTTTCTCTTACCTCTATATATATATGTTAATATATAGAGAAAGTGTTGGATTCATGTCAAAAATTTGATGTCGAGATTTTAAAGGATATACACGTTTTGAGGTTCCCTGAAACCAAAAAAGTGGTTTTCGCGACATGGTCTGTCTGTCTGTGTGTGTCTGTCTGGGTTCAATTTAAAGAATGAAGGAATTGAGCTATGAGGCTGAAATTTTATATTTAAGTTAAACACCCTCCGGGAGCGTGAAAATAAGCTTTTAATCAAAATCCGCTATCTTAAAAGTGGTCTAACGATTTTTATTACAAATTCAAATATCAATTATTTTTTAGATGCTCGTTAAAATGTATATTCTCATTTTACTCTCAAAATTGTTTGAAGCACACTTTGCTCTTGTACGTCATAGGAAAGATAGGAGAAATGGTTGCCATGGTAACAAAATATAAATATTTTCCCATACTTAAAAATTTTACTTCTTGCCCTCGGGGCTTGGTGTAGAGGTTAGCGTGCTAACCTCGTATACCAAAAGTCGCGGGTTTGGACCCCACGATGATTTTATTTAAGCCATTTGGACATCAAATGGCTTAAATAGAAATTTATGGACCCCAATAAATATATATTAATAATAACGGTTATCGTAAAAAGTATTATATGGCCTAAGCTGCCGAAAAGACTGTGTGAGTGTGTGCGCGAATGTGAATGTGAATGGGAAAAAAGTGTGTGTTTAAAAAAAAAAAAAAAAAATTTTTTTTTGAATTTAATATATCGGCGGAAACTCGACACAAAAAATCTGGTGTGACAAGCACGGAACACAACTTTCAAATACCAAAGATAAGAGAGAGTTGTGTGCTGTGCGATCAGTCACACCAGATTTTTTTAGTTTCAATTAAATTCTAATGACCAGAGCGACATTTTTAAGATTTTTTTTTTTTTTTCTAAGGATTATTTAGCAAAAAAAAAATGATAATTTTTTTGCTCAAAATAAGAGACTTTTTTTGCCCTTCCCTCATTACTTATTACGTATGACGAATGGATTTTTGATTAAATAATTGATCCTTTTAAGAGAGAGCCTGCAAATGGCATTCTCTCCAATCCATCTATTGACGCCTTTTTGACACTCTCTTCTCGCTAAGAAAAGAGAGAGGTTGTTTGTTGATGTCAAATGCATCAAGGGGCTTGGCAAAAACGGAGCCTAGATTTGCTTATATTCATAATGATTATGAAGATCAAGTATAAATGCTAAATAATAACACATGTCAATGGAATTTAATTGACTTTTGTCAAAGATTGTGAGAAATCGTAGAAATATAAAATTGGGGAATAAAAAATTAACAATGTTGAAGAAGAATGCAGCCAATGAAGTTTTTTTTTATTGAATTTAGTCCACAGGTAAACCTTTCGGTCTTGGGTTGGAACCGAAACGTTTAGTCTTGGGTTGAATTAAATTTTAAAAAATCTGGTGTGACTGGCGCACAGCACACAACTTTCAAATACCGAAGGTAATCGAAAGTTGTGTTCTGTGCTTGTCACACCAGATTTTTCGTGGGGACATATATTTAGTTTCCGCCGATATATTAAAATTCAGGATATAAAATTTATAAATATGGGAAACTATTTAAATTTTGTTTCCATTGCAACCATTTCTCCTATCCTTTCTATGAAGTACAAGAGTAAAGTGTGCTTCAAACAATTTTGAGAGTAAAATGAGAATATACATTTAAAAGAGCATCTAAAAAATAATTTATCTTTGAATTTTAATCAAGATCGTTGAAAAAAATCGAAAAAAACTGAAAAGGTACATCAGTAAAGTACTAGTAGTTTTTGGCGGATTTTGTTCAAAAGCTTGGGGTCACATGCTAGAGGGGTGCCTAACTTAAATATAAAATTTCAACCTCCTAGCTCAATTCCTTCTTGAGATAATTTGTTCAGAGAGCGGGCCCGCTTTTTTGTGCTCAGAGAACCTAGAAACGTGTATTTCCATCAAAATCTCGTCATCGGATTTTTAGCATGAATCAAATAGGCCAATATTTTCTCTAGATATTAAGTAAGAGAAAGATAAAAAGTTGTCCCCCCGCCTACCCAAAAGTTCAGATGACGCCACTGTATTATTATGAAGGTAATTGTTTAAGGAGAAATAAAATGTTCATTTATTACTCTAAATGAATTTCCTAGGGCAAACAAAATAAGCTTCTCTCTACTTATAAAGAATTTATACGAATGTGGTTATAATAAATGTCACTCAATGAAATTTATTTGCCGCAGGTGTTTTTTTTTTTAATATTCTATTTACAAACTGTTTAACAATCTTTCCTGTTCGAAACCTCATTTTAATTTAACTAACAGATTTAATAAAGAAAACAAACGAACAAACAAAACAAAACGTAAAATCCAACAAGTTAGGCTATGTTTTATTATTTTTAGTATTAAATAAATAAATTGCTGAAAGAGTTGATTATAAAAACAAATTTCCTTTTAAAGATTAGTTAAATAGAGTAGGGGTCGGCAACCTTTTGTGGTCGGTGGGTCTTTTTCAAAAAAAAACAAAACAAAATCATATATAAAAATACCTATTATCAGGGCCGCAGACAGACTTGACGGGCCCGGGGCTACATAATAATACGGCACCCCCCTCCCCCACCCTTAGTTTTTTTAGTAGGCCTATGTAAAAGGGTATTGTGCCAACAATTTTTTACAGTTTTTGACACAATTTTTGAAAAGGTTATACATAGCTTACAATATTTATTTAAATAAAAAAGTTATTTAAACATTTTTCAAAATTTCCTAAACATAGGGTTACCATAATTTATTGTGGCCAGACCTTGACAGAGGACTTCCGGGGTCTGAGGGTATGGAAAATTTTTTTAAAAATTAGACACTGAAATCTTATTTAGCTATCCTGAGACGGAAAAAATATCAAACTTGCTTTGAGCTTAAAAGGCCCGGGCCTCTCAGGAACAAATTTCAAGAAAATGATTTTTTTTTAATTGAAATTTTAACCATTGAAATTATTTTTTACTAGAATTTTAAGGTTGGAACGCCGTCAGAGGGCCCGGGGCCTGGGAATATAGCCCCCCATGCCCCCCCCCCTGTCTGTGGCCCTGCCAATGATTAATAAAAATTAATATAAATCTGGTGTGAGTGCGGGTTTGGAAAAACCGTTGTTAGCCGATTCAGAAGCTGGTTACTCTAGACAGCAAGAGATGGCGTTAGTTATCCCCATAGAGAAACAATCATTTAAAAGATTCCAGCTAATTGATTAAAGGCAAAGAATTAATTATTCTTTAACACAATGATTACTAATTTAACTATAAGATATAGACCCAACAAATATCTTTTATTTAATGGGATTAATCTAAAAAAAAATCTGGTGTGACTGGCGCACATCACACAACTTTCTCTTATCTTTGGTAATCGAAAGTTGTGTTCTGTGCTTCTCACACCATATTTTTCGTGTCGACACGTATTTAGTTACCGACAGTACGGTACATTCGATTTTCAAGATGTAAAATTTATAAGTATGGGAAAATATTTATATTTTGTTACCATGGCAACCATTTCTCCTATCTTTTCTATGGAGTACAAGAGTAAAGTTGTCTTCAGAAGATTTCAATCACAAAATGAGAATATACATTTTAAAGAGCATCTAAAAAAATAAATGATTTTTGAATTAAAAAAAAATCGTTGGAGCAAATTTAGAGAAAATCGAAAAAAACTGAAAAAGTGCATCAGTAAAGTACTAGTACTCTTTGGTCGATTTTGTTCAAAAGCTTCGTGTCACGTCCCATGGGGTGCCTAACTTAAATATAAAATTTCAACCTCCTAGCTCTTTTCGTTCTTGAGATATTTTGTTCACAGACACACACACACACACACACACACACACACACACACACACACACACACACACACACACACACACACACACACACACACACACACACACACACACACACACACACACACACACACACACACACACACACACCCCCCCCCCCCCCCCCCCCCCAGACCATGTCGCGTAAACCACTTTTTTGGATTCAACGGATCTCAAAACGTGTATATCCATCAAAATCTCAACATTGAATTTTTGACATGAATCCAATACTTTCTCTCTCTATATATATTAACATATAGAGGTAGGAGAAAAAAAATTTGAGACTATGTAATAAAAGTTTCGCTTTAAAAAAAAAAAATATTGTATAATAATTGACTATAACCAGAATTCAGCGAATAAGAGAATATTCAATTCATTTGAACCAATATTTATTTATTAATTTTCCAATCGATCAAATAAATAAATAAACGATTTCAAATTCACCCTTTTTTAGCTTATATTAAATATTAATAAAAAAAAAAATTTAATTTTCTCAAGGGGAGAAAATGAAAAAAAAAAAGCCACTGCCAAAATTAAATTAAATTTCTCCAAAATAAGTTAGAGAGAGAGTAGAGATAAAGTAATTAGAAATGCAATGATCAAATAGACGAGGTACGTATAGCTACGTATAACGTCGTCAGAAGAGATGAGGGAAAAAAAAAAACTTTATCTTTGACTCGCTCTACCCTCCCTAATTATAAAAAAACTGTTTTTTTTTCTTTTATTAAATAAAAACTGATATGATTAGTATAGATCATTCAAAGAAGAAATGAATGGAAATATCGTTACCTTATTATTATTAAGGGAGTTTTTTTAAATATAGACCACATTTGTATTATTTATTAAAAATATAAAACTGTAGAATTTCTCAGGGGTTCAAATCTTGTGGGTACATGGATGGCGACCACGAGCTGCCCTAGCTCGGACTGGCAGTACTTATTTTCTATATTTTCAACAGGCGTCAGATCGTGCGACGGGCCGGCCGGTTCTATTCCTTCCGGTCACAAAAACCCCCTGCGCCGACCCCGCACCGCGGATTAAGACGAGGAAAGAAGAAGAGAAATATTGTAGAACGTTTCGACTACCTATTCTGCAGTCGTTTTCAAGTACTGTACACTAGGGGTGTTCGATTATGGAGAAAAACAATCGATTATCGATTATAAAAAAATAATCGATTATCGATTATGAAAAATAGTCGATTATCGATTATGAAAAATAGTCGATTATATTGATTATGGAAAAATAATCGATTATATCTTTTTTTCACTGGTGAAATTCCCTTTTTTTTCTTCCCGCGAAAATCATTTGACCTTTTTTTGTTTTTTGTTTTTTTTTTTAATAAATCGAAATTTTTTTTTTTGTAAAATTTCCATTTTCTCCCTCATGCAAAAATTTTTTTCATAAAATTTTTAATTTTCAACTCAAGAAATTCTAAAATTTTTAGTTTTTCCAATTCGTGAAAATCATTTAATCTTTTTGTTTTAGCATAGGCCTACTAGCCTCATCCTATCTTTTCAAACGCATGTTTCCCGAAAATAATCGATTGTGAAAAATAATCGAAATAATCGATAAATCGATTATTTTAAGCAGCCCTACTGTTCACTTGCTCTGACTCAGCGAACTAACCTCTAAAGAACACCCACGTGAAGTTAGTAGTATTTATATGCAATGAAGTTTACAATATATCGTATCGCCCCAATGAAGTTAGACACTATCATCACAGCCAGTGCTTACACTAAAAGCATGATTGTTACAATAAGTTTTTTGAAATTAATTTTAATCAAAATGGTACAAAATACTATTATTAAATTATTCCATTGATATAATACAGTACTCTATGGATTAATTTAGTAACAATCATCCTTTTTATGTAAGCACTTGCTCTGATGATGGTGTCCAACTTCTTGCAAGTACTTGAAAACGACTCCAGAATAATTAATCGAAACGTTGTGGAGTATTTATAATTTTAATAAATAATTAATAACAAACCACAAAAGCTTTAATAATCATTGTTTCATCTTCTTCCCGTTCTCTGTGGTAGGTAAATCCACGAGAACTTTTTAAATAATTATTCCAAAACTAGCCACACCGTCCGCCTTTGGCGGCTTTCGTTATCTAGTCAGAGAGCTTTGCTTTCTGGACACCCCTGTTTTTTCTTAATCGATCAGAAATATCTGTGTAGTGGGCTCTTTAACAGTCTCTTCTTCTGGATATCTCTCACCACAATCTGTGGATATTTTGAAATCGAAATGTTAAAAGAATTCAAGATAGAAAAGATAAGAATAAGACAATATGACCTAAGATGCCGCCGAAAAGTCTAATAAAAAATCTGGTGTGACTGGCGCACAGCACACAACTTTCTCTTACCCTTCGGTAAGAGAAAGTTGTGCACCGTGCTGGTCACACCAGATTTTTTGTGTCGAGATATATTTAGTTTCCGCTAGCACCTTAGTTTCAAACTTGCATTTTAAATGTTGACTGCTTGAAATAAACTATGGTTATTTTTCAAAATTTTAATCTCATATTTGGACATTTTATACACAATATAGAATCGTAAATAAATACAAAATTTCATAAGAATTGGAAAAAAAAATTTTAAATGCGTAAAAAGTTCCAAAGGGGACCCCCTTTTGAATCGAAATTAACATACAAATCCCTATAGGAAATTAACATTAGGCCTATGAGAGAAGGCGGAGAGACAGGCGAAAATGTTTGCAAGTGTGAGAGAGAGAGAGAGAGACATATATGTTTTCTCCGAAACAATCAAAGACAGAAATAAAATAAAAATAAATGGGAATTTAAATAATAATTGATTTTTTTTTTTTTTTTTTTTAAACATTCACACTTTTTTCTCATTCACACTCACACTCACACACACTTTCACACAGTCTTTTCGGCAACTTAGGCCATATAAGACTTTGACGATAACCGTTGTAGAGAATATATCTATTGTGGGGTCAGGCATTTCTATTTAAGCCATCTGGTATCCAAATGGCTTAAATAAAATCATCGGACTGCCTGGGTCCGAACCCGCGACGTTTGGTATAGGAGGTAGACGCGCTACTTACTACGCCAAACCCGGGGGCAATTGATTTTTAATCTAATAAAAAGAAAAAGATTTAAATTCCGTTACCATGGCAACCAGTTCTATCTTTCCTATGAAGAACAAGAGTAAAGTGGTCTTCAGAAGATTTCAACGGCAAAATGAGAATATACATTTTAAAGAGCATCTAAAAAATAATAGATTTTTGAATTTTAAAAAAAATCCTTGGAGGGAATTTTGAGAAAATCGAAAAAAACTGAAAAAGTACATCAGTAAAGTACTAGTACTTTTTGGCCGATTTTGTTCAAAAGCTTATTTTGAGATTCTTCAAAGGTACCTAAGTTAAATATAAAATTTCAATCCGGTAGCTCAATTCCTTCATGCTAAAAATCTGTCCACACGCACACACACACACACACACAGACCAATTTGCGGGACCCACTTTTTTTGGACTCAGGGGACCTCAAATCTCCATCAAAATCTCGACTTCGAATTTTTGACATGATCGCAATACTTTCTCTCTCTATATATTTCATATATAGGCTAAGAGAAAGTAAAAAGAACAAAATTGTTGAGGTGACACCACAAAAAAGTTTATTTTCTAATTTCAACGGGAGAATGGTCAAACAGAAGGACAATAACACTAGTCGACAAGGTTTTTTTCACAAGAAATCTGATTAGTGAATCTAGAGCATTTTTTCACCCTGAATTCAGATATGTAGTTAGAATTTTTCCATCAGGCACAGTTTTAGAGATATAGAGCAAAATAGATTTTAGTCGAAAATGGGCTCTAAAACGGCTTTTATTTAAAATGTTCAAATTATTTTTAACGCGACACCCCGTCAAATTATGCAGATAGTTAGAATACATATAAATTTTAAGTTTCATCCCAATCGGAGGTCATTTAGACGTGCCGCAAACGGCTTAAAGTTTAGAAAAATCGAAATTTTCAAGATTTTTTTTGCTTTGGTCACCCCTAATACAATTTTAGAGATCCCTGAATGAAAAAAACTTATATGTACGATATTCTATAGTTCTTTGGCTTTCTAAAAAGCATTCATTCGTAAAAATCTGTTAATTATTAACGAAATTATTAATAAAAACGTGAGCAAAGAAAAAACACAAGTACACTCACTGGACGAAAAAAATGGACTTCAATTGAATTAAAAAGCGAACCCTATCCACGAGAAGCTAATGTATCCTCTCTGAGCATCAGGTCACGGGCCCTAACTTTATTATATATTATTAAAAAAAAATAGTTTTTGAATCTCATATCTTTCTTTATACTTCTAAAAGAACAAGAGGTCCATTTTTTCGTCCAGTGAGTGTACTTGTGTTTTTTCTTTGCTCACGTTTTTATTAATAATTTCGTTAATAATTAACAGATTTTTACGAATGAATGCTTTTTAGAAAGCCAAAGAACTATAGAATATCGTACATATAAGTTTTTTTCATTCAGGGATCTCTAAAATTGTATTAGGGGTGACCAAAGCAAAAAAATCTTGAAAATTTCGATTTTTCTAAACTTTAAGCCGTTTGCGGCACGTCTAAATGACCTCCGATTGGGATGAAACTTAAAATTTATATGTATTCTAACTATCTGCATAATTTGACGGGGTGTCGCGTTAAAAATAATTTGAACATTTTAAATAAAAGCCGTTTTAGAGCCCATTTTCGACTAAAATCTATTTTGCTCTATATCTCTAAAACTGTGCCTGATGGAAAAATTCTAACTACATATCTGAATTCAGGGTGAAAAATACTTCTAGAATTTCATATCTTCATTCTTGTGAAAGAAAAAAAAGTTCATTTTTGTCGACTAGTGTAATTAGAATAGCAACTCAATGAAAAGTGCAAATATATATTTCATACGATACATACACATGAATGAGAGGGGGAAATACTACAATATTTGCAAAGGCAGGATTTCCAGAAATTGGGGAGAGTGTGAATGAATGATCTATCCGTATAGACTGATGATGAATGAATGGGTGATGAGAGAAAATTAATTGCTAGTTGGCCAAACGACATTCACCTTCTCTGCCTAAATAGCGAGATATTAATTAGCACAAGGTGTACTATGTGTTATTATTGGACCTTTCTGGTTTGGCTGACTGACCTGTTGCCAGCCAGCCAACCATAATAATATATTAATCAACATTTATAATCCAATTCCATTTATGTGTAAATAGAGAGCGAGGAAAGACGATTTTGTATTCACTTTGACCCCAAGTCAATTATAAGCTCCAATTAATAGGAGATTATTTTAAAGGGATTCAACTCAAAATAGAAAAGTATTATTTTTAATCTACATGAATATTGGATTTCCTATTTTTATTTCCCGAACTATTTATTTATTTATTTGAATTCCGACCTTAGTCCTATTTGGACTTTGGTCTACATATATACAAGGTTTTTTTTTTTTTTTTTTTTACATTAGTAGAAAAAAAAAACAGACAAACAAAAAAGTCATTTATTTTTCTCTTCTTTCGCTATTTCTTCCCAAAATTTAAATAACGCCAAAGTTTTCTTTTCCGGTGCCTTCTTCAGGGTATCTGGCAATTTTCTCATCCCTAGTTCCTCCAGGTGTTGCTTTAGGTAGTCCGGTACTCTCATCTTGAAGCATGGACATCGCAGGATGTGTTCCGGGCTTTCCTCCTCTCTACTGCACATTCTGCAGCTTGTGTCCTCCCACCAGGTTTTTCCCCCTCGGAGGGAGTTGCCACATCTCATTCTTGCCCAAATCTCCTTGTTCTTCTTGCCTAGGGTTGTCCTCTCCCGGTATCTTCTTAATTTCTTTATATACCCTGCAGTATCTTGAAGAGTCTGCTCTCCTCCAGCAGTCTTGCCACTCTTGGTCCATTTTCTTCGCTATCAGGTCTCCAATTTCTCTGATCGACTCACCAATGTTGTTTCTCCCCATGGCGTCAATCAGGCCAAATGGATAATTTCCCGAACTATGTATTTATATATTTATTTAATTTAAGGTGAAACTTTTATTTGATAGCCTCAAATTTTTTCGCTCTTCTATCAGCATGTCGCGACACAAGCCGTGACCTCAAAGGCTATGATGCTGCAAGCCATAGCGTCACAAGCCGTGACGACAAGAATAGGTAAGTTAAAATTTAATATATATGATGAATTATAAAAAAATAATTGTGAGATTTAATTATTCAATTTTTAAATTGAAAAAATATAATTTTTAAAATAATTAAAATGATTCAAATATTCAATTACTAAATAAATATTGTTCTCAGTTTTTAACATGCCTCTATTGATTTCCCATTTTACAATTATTAAATTAAGATTAAAAACGCGATTTTAATACCCTTAATTGAATAATTTTCTGAAAATTTTCAGTTAAACGCCTACGATTCGAAAAAAGTTTCACTTGCATCGTGATTTCATAAAACCACACAATGATTTTTTTTATGTGGGGCAGTACATATATGGGCCTGTCTTTCACATATCATTTGCTCCCATTAACCATTTAGGGCCTCTTTTAGGACCGGAGCTTTTGAAACCCGCCCTTGCCTCGTTGCTCCTATATGCGTAAAGTAAAGCGGAAAGTTTTACATTTTGGTTGCTTTTTTTTCACTTTACCTTTTTGTTGGCAATTGAAGGAATGCAGGACAGTGAATCTGAAAGCAAAAAAAAGAAAAAAAATTAATATTTTAAACTTATAGTAAGGACGTGGCTGTAGCTGATATGTTTGAATAGGAAAGAGGATGCTAAGAGGAGCACGCTAACCACTACACCAAGCCCGAGGGCATTTAAGAAATTTATAAATATTTATATTTTATTTATATTTTGTTACCATGACAACCATTTCTCCTATCTTTTCTATGGAGTACAAGAGTAAAGTGGTCTTCAGAAGATTTCAATGGCAAAATGAGAATATACATTTGAAAGAGCATCTAAAAAATAATTGATTTTTGAATTTTAATCCAAATCGTTGTAGCGAATTTTGAGAAAATCGGAATAAACTGAAAAAGTACATCAGAGGACGAATTTGATTAAAAGCTTATTTTAAAGCCTCAACTTAACCCATATTCTACCAGCCTTAAAAATTTTTGAAAATTTAAAATTTTTTCCTATAAATAGATATATTAGGTCTCCACTAATGTGAGAAAAAATATAAAAAAAATTCCCGCACTGCACACTTCACGGGAAACGGGTGTTGCGCAAACGCAACGTTGGGAGGATTCATGAACTAAAAAAAAAATCATTTTTTTTATTTTAAATTTTTTATTAAAAATATTTACATATATTCATCCCACATGTTTTTTTATATGTATTTGACAACTTTATTTTGATATTTTTAATTAAATAATTATTTTATACAACTTTTTTTAGTGTTGCGTTTACGAAACGATGGGAGGATATGGGATATAAAAATAAATCATTTTGTGTGAAATTTCGAAAAACACTTGACATGTACATGTACTTTACATTTATTACATATATAAATAGTCGGACTGACACACTTTACACCTTTTTCTCACTTTTTTTTTTTCATTCGATATCACCAAATGCTCAATGTCATGGACAGAGGATGGTTCCGAGCCACTTTGCTCGCAACGCTCTTCCATTTTCATAGACTTAACACTAAAGCCGACTTAAAATCTAATTGACTAATTTGCTTATTATTAGCAATATTATATAGTTTCCAACAAATTACTATTGTGGAATCTATACTATTTATAAATAAAGGCCGCCACCAATTTTTTCAAGTATTCTTGACCTATATTTTCCAATTGCATTGTCGTGCTAATCAACACCTCCCATTCCCAAATTGTATTGAGATATTATTTTAGGTTGAGAGATGTTTATTTCCTCTCCTTTCTTCCTATTATATCTTTTTACCGTTTTTAGTGGATCTCTGCTAAAATGATTGCTACATAATGTAACCACTGAAAAAAAATTTATCTTATTTCGCACTTACCCCGATTCTTTAAGAGAATTTTTTAATTTTTTTTTTTTTTTTAATGAACAAAAATGAGATAAAAGAGTCGATAAACTTTCTTTTTTGTAAAGAAGTTAAAAATTCTATGAAAAATGAGGGGTCCAATAGTTAAATCACTAATAGGATTTTGAACCCTTTGTTCACACTTCCTCCCAACGTTGCGCAAACGAAACACTGAAGTTTGTAAGCAAATAATTTCTTTGTTTTGCAAAAACAAAGGACAAAGAAGGTTTAGAGTGGTCATTAGACCTTCTAAGAAAATAAATAAATAAAAAAAATTAAAAAAAAAAAAATATTTAATTAATAAATATTTTAATCTTTAAAATACACTTTTTCAGGTGCTAAAGTTTAAAAAAATAAATCATAATGAAAGGTTGTAAAAAAAGGCATTATCTATGATTAAGAGACAAAAGGACATAATAAAGAATATATAAAAAAATAATTAAAACGAAAGCTCTATTAGTTGAAGAGAAAAAAATTTTTTATTTAGTGTTGCGCAAACGCAACACTGGTAGGATATGGGTTAAATATAAAATTTCAACCTTGTAGCACAATTTCTTCATGCTTTAAATCTGAACACACGCCCTCGGGGCTTGGTGTAGGGGGTTAGCGTGCTAACCTCGTATACCAAACCTCGCGGGTTTGGACTCCAAGGGGCAGTCCGATGATTTTATTTAAGCAATTTGGATACCAAATGGCTTAAATAAGAAATGCCTGGACCTTCAATAACTATATATTAATAAATTACGATTAACGTTTAAGTCTTATATAGCCTAAGTTGCCGAAAAGACAGTGAAAGTGAGTGGAATGTTTAAAAAAAAAAAAAAATTGAACACAGACAGACAGACCATGTCGCGAAAACCACGTTAATGGAATACTTTCACAATTATATATATTAGGGTCCGACCGAAACAAGATTTTCAACCGAAACCGACA
>JAKCPI010029717.1:0-15208 GCA_023213315.1 Euborellia annulipes | reverse complement strand
GGGACTTAACTTTGGCGCTTACTGTACCTGAAGAAGGCCTCAGAAAGAGTGACCGAAACGTTGTTAATTTTACAAATAAACCACAGTTAAACCTAAAACAAAATTATTTTATTAATTATATATATATATATATATATATAGATCTATACATTTTTTTATTCTTTTTTTTATTATATTATAGATATCTCGACATCTTCGTCCAGTATGGGAGAAGAAATTATCTTTGTTAACAAGTTTACTGGAATCTAAAAGAGGGATGGGATGAAACGGCTTGGGAAGAGCTCGTTTTTAGTTTTATCGAGACCACTATCACCGAAATGGATGCCTGCCAATGGACTGAAGTCCTTGGAGAACGTCTTGTAGTTCAAGTAAATTTCCATTTTTTTTTTTTTACACCAGTTTTATGCAATTTTAAACAAAAGTTATTTCTAAATAGATAAGGCCTAGTCCTATGATATTAGGAGAGTCAATAGCTTATGATAAAAACTAGACGATCAACTAATCTTAACCTATTATAAGAAAAATATATGAAATATCTTTTATACTTTTCGACCACGTACTGTCAAATTATAGTGATAAAGATTATTTTCCTTCAAATCTTTTAAGAAATATCATATATTCAAAATTAAATTTAAGCATCAAACACCGTCACTAAATTCTATTATCTCCAAATTATAACTATATTTTAATTTTTTAAAGGCTAACCAATATACGGAGTTGCCAGTGGAGCATGCGATGGCACTTAAATGTTTGGCAGTAGTTGCCTCTCGAGCCGAAGAACGTCTCGTACGCCTGGCACTTGAGGCATCTCTTCAAGACAGCAGACATCATTCTCTCAACGATAGTAAAGTAAGAATTGAATTTGATAAACAAAAATAATTCTAGACTTAATTATTGTGTATGTGTTTTTTAAAGGCGAGTGCTCGAGCAATTGGTCTTCTTTCCCGAAGACATGCCTCTCTGGTCCTGGATCGACTTCGTCTTCATTCTAAAGAGGAATTAAATCGACGACCATCTCGTCTTCTTGGTCTGATGAAGGATTCCAGACAAGAAGAGGGAACAACTCGATCGAGAATCACTCTTCTCCTTTGTTATGCAGAAATTGCATTAGAAGCTCCCGTTATGGAATTTCTTCCTCATGTTGATTCTGATCTCGCTCCTTGGCTGCTTGAACAACTCGCAGCTGCTAAGGTCAGCTCTTAAATGGAATTTTATCCTATTATTGGATCAAAGAAATGCTTTTGCTTTAGTTTTTAAATATCTAAAATAAAAGGGCAAATATTCTGTTTGTCTAGTGAATATTTTTATAAATTTCAGGATGCTGCCACGCGGCTTTCTGCTCTCCAAGCTCTAGGAAATCTTGCAGGTGCTCTCCATCCGAATCGAAACGTCACTCAAATTCGTCTCACAAGACGAGGGGAGCTTGTAGCATCGGTTCTTTCTCAGCTGGGTTCTGGACTTGATGCAGGACCTCTCATTCTGGATACAGCCACTGCTTTTCTGTATCCTTTCACAGTGACCTAACTAGGACAAGATACTATTTGCTCTGTTTTTCTGAGATTTGATTTCAAACCAAATAATTTTTTTTCCTTAATTAGCATGAATAGTAAATTGCCTCCCGAACTTCCTTCGGACGAATGCCATGTTGTTTTGGCCACATGTTTTGAGAGAACTTTTCAACTCATTGATATTCATGCACCGACTGAAGAGTTGCCTTCTGAAGGATTCCATTGGCCGAGGAAATTACGAAATGTTCTTAATAGTTTAGGTGAGTGTAAATTGTTTTGCTCTTGGATTTTTAAATATTTCTCTTTAATTTCTAATATAATAAATATTGCAGCTTCGTTAGTCTCTGAAGTGTTGACCCAACGTTTGGGTCCAGCTGTTCTTGATGATATCTGGATTGTTTTGGAAAGTTGGCTTCCGAAAAACGATTCACAGCACATTCGATTGGCAGCTGTTCAACTTCTCCGAGCTGCTTTACAATGCTATCTTGATAACATCAAATTCTCACTTGAAGTAGGTTCTTTTAGAAAATAATTTTAATACAGATAATGAAAATAAAGTAAAGCTTTATTTTGAGGAGCGGAATTTGAATTTTCGCATCCGAAGCTGCAAGCAGTTTGAAACAATTCCCATCAAGCGCACTTTCTTATGTTCTTCCGAATTCGTATGTTATATAATACAATATTTTCAAACTAGTTGCAGCTCAGCTCTTTTTCTAAACCAGTTGTAAAATGTTTGCAATTGGTTTTATTTAACCTGGCGTCAAAAATATTTACTAATTCATGGCCTATTGCTGTTGTGTTTGGCATGCCTGTTCTGCTTTTGTTTTGTCGTTTTGTGGTTGTTGCTGTTTTGCCGTTAGCTTCCTGTTTGTCCTCAGGGACCCAGTTCATTCACACATTCCGGTTTGCTTGTGGGAAGAGCTGCTGCAAGATGTGCCGATGTCTGGCCATCGGTTCGACCTGCAGCACTTGACTGTGTTGGTCTTACTTTACAACTTGCTGCAAGATACGAAGGCAAGTAGCACTTCAATATTAATATCTAATTCAAATTCAAATGTTCTCTCAAAAACTATTACTTTTAATACCAGGCAAGAGCCTTATGGCTGCAGCAGACAACGACACAAGCACACTACTCCTGGGACTAAGACATCGTCTGATCAATCCCGATGACTTGACTGCTGCTCTTGAGGATCTGGCAACCCTTGTTGGTCAACAACTGCCACATTATCAACTGATTCATCTAGCAGAGAGCCTTCTGGACGCCATGGATGGTCAAACCACCAGCTCTGTTGGGGCAGCTCAAGTTCTTCGGGTTCTCATTGTCAATAAAGGAGGGGAGTTGTTTCATCACACCGCTTCTCTCTTAGGTATGCGATGATTGATTTAACAGTGTCTCTATAAAGAAAACCGATATTGTACAAATTCATTCGACTAAATAAGAAAATAAAAAATCCCAACAGCGTCAAGCTTCTAGAGAATAAGACAAGTAATACCTCAAAAATAAACAACTGTTGCCTATTTTTTTTTTTTTTTTTGTTTATAATATTTATATCTGAAATTCTTTTTAAAATATTTTATTATTATTTTTCAGATTGTATAATATTGAAATTACAAACTCTGACTTGTCCGAATACCCGCGAGGCAACTCTTCAGGTGGTCTTGGCACTCGCTAAACATCACCCTAAAACCATCATCATGAGCCTCCTCTCAAGACCTTTGCCCTTTGACAAGTGAGCAAATTTCTAAAATTTTTCATTTGATAATAAAAATAAACATTAATTCTTTTTCCAGTTCTGTGGTCGAATGCTGGCAAATTCTCGTACAAGATCCGGATTTAGCAGCAAACACTTTGGAAAGTCTTATAAAACTTATTCAAACGGGTCCTTTATGCGAGACAAATTCAGCTACGGGTCGTCGAACGGCGACTCCTGGTCCATTTGCAGTAAGAATTTATTGAATATTTGTTTTGAGAAAAAGGAGTCACACCATCACACCAATGTTTTAAAATCTTATGGAATTCACTAAGTGAGTTTTCTTTGACTATTAGGCTATTCAGAAATATTTCAGAACAACTTTTCGTCTATGATTTAATTAGTATTATTTGTATGTTTTTAACTGCCGATTACCGAAGGTAAAAGAATGTTCTGTACTGTGCGACCAGTCACACCAGATTTTTTTTAGAACTTTAAATACTACTTCTTGAAGAAAATATTCAATTATTATTTTTAAAAATATAAATACTGTACAACGTTTCAACTGCTTATTCTGGAGTCGTTTTCAAGTACTGTACACTTAATCCGAATCAAGTGAACTAAACTCTAAGGAAACGTGAATTTTATATACAACGGCGTCAGCGCCACCTACAGTCATTCTTATGAAGTTAGACACAAAGTTTAGATGGCGATGACGTCATTGTATAAAAAATGAACGTTATGGGGTTATTAGGGTGCTATGTGCATTTTATATACAATGACGTCAGCACCATCTAGAGTTATTTCTCTAAAGTTAGACACAAACAGTAGATAATGCTGACGTCGTTGTATATAAAATGCACATAACACCCTAATAATAACCCCATAACGTTCATTTTATATACAACGACGTCATCGCCATCTAAACTTTGTGTCTAACTTCATAGGAATGACTGTAGGTGCCGGTGACGTCGTTGTATATAAAATTCACATAACGGTTCCTTAGAGGTTAGTTCACTTGATTCGGATTAAGTGTACAGTACTTGAAAACGACCCCAGAATAAGCAGTTGAAACTTTGTACAGTATTTATATTTTTAAAAATAATAATTGAATATTTTCTTCAAGAAGTAGTATCAGTCAAAACGTTGTTACAGTATTTACAATATAAATAATTAATACAAAATGTGGTCTATAATTAAAAACTCCCATAAAATAAATGTGTTTATTAAACATTTGTTAATTAAAATTATTTAAATTATTTACTGATTAATAAATAAATAATATAAATTGTTTCTTGTTTTTAATATAGGCGGTATGCGCGTCACAATCTCTCTTCAAGATGGCTTTGATGCATGAAATCTCATTAACAAAATTCGCTGAAGTATTTGCAACACTTTATCTCTCTCTAGGCAGTTATACTTTGGAATTGAAGCCTAAAGAACTAGGACCTAAGATTTCCCCTTCACTAAACCCTTCTAGGTAAATGAATTCAATTTTTCTTCTTTACACATATTATATTCACATTTTTTTTTTTCAGAGAGGCGCTTCATACATTCCAACGATTTCTTCTTTGTGTAAATTGTGAGAAAATCGCTGAAGCAATGCTCCCGTTTTCTTGTCTGGATTCTGCTGATCCTACCGCCCATTTCCTCGAATATGTTCCTTCATTAGTCAAGTAAGCTAAGCTTCTTATTTTCTATTTATCTCTTGACTTTTGGAAAACTAGTTCCTGAAAAAAAGAATGTTACTCACTTGCTAGTAATTTTTTTGCGACAGACTTGAATTCTTGTAACTAGTTACTGTTCTGTTGAGTTGTTATTATTTATTTTGTTTTTTCAGAACTTTGTGTTCCGTGATGCCTCAACAGTTAGCGCAAGTGATTACATGTCTCAATCAATATGCAAGCTGCCCTCAAGAATCTCGCCGAATAGCTATAACTGCTTTTTATGCTGAGGTTTATATTATTATAATTTATCATATATGTAGAGACTTAGTAAATCAACACTAAATTCTTTATTTTAAAATGTTTTGGGCCGAAAAAAGTCTTGTTTTCTTATTATAATTTAATTGTTTGAAAATTAGCCGGATATTAGAAATGCGATGTAGCCTAAGAAGTTACATTCCTCTAATCTACAGGATTGTTGTGGCAGTGCAATAAAGAATAAATTTATTTTTTTTAGGCTTTTGTATTTTGACAAATTCCATCAGTTCCTGTCATGTATTGACCATCCTTAGGCCTATATACTGTATATAATATTGATTTCAAAGCATGGGACATATCTCCACTAAAAAGGGATCTAATCGAATCACAAAATAAAATATTGAATACAAACTTAATTTTTATTTTGAAGCTTTTTTTTGGATTTTGTTCGAGAAATGTCTCGTGCTTTATTTTCTGAGATGGTCAGCACTTAACCGAAACTGATGGACTTTTTAACAATTTTTTTATGCTTATTTTGCTTGTCCCTTGGCCCCCGGGATCTACCATGGGGAACATAAACATTTGCACCCTGAGCGATTTGAAAGACGCCTACTGTTAGGCAGCCCAATTGACTCACCACTACATATGCACTGTCTGTGTGAATTTACCTGAGATAGGGTTCTGAGGGTCTTTTAGGATAGACCATAAACCATCCCTTTGGAGAATAAATAAATTTTAAATAAAGAATTTGCGAATTCCTCTTCTAGACACCGAAAAAAAACTTAAATTCAATTTTTAGCTTTTAATGTTTGCTTTTGTTTAATTCGTACAGGGGTTGGAGAAAAAAAAAAACTCAAAATGTGTGTTCTTTTTTCAGTATCTCGCTTATATCTCTTAAACTAAGCATATTTTGTGCACTCCTTCATAATAAATTAGAAAGAGTATAAAATTTGGTTGACAAAACGAATTTTCAGACCCAATATTAACCGAGATACGGCCGATTAAAGTTAGACCAAATTTCTCGTAATGTAAAACAAATAGAACATTTGATCGGCCGTAGCTCGGTTAATATTGGGTCTAAATACGCGTTTTAATAACGAAATTTTAGCAAATTTAATGCTCTACAACTTTGTATTGTACTCTGGTGCACAAAATATGCTTAGTTTATGAGATAGAAAAAATAAAAAATGAAAAAAAGTTCTAAAATTTTGAGGTTTTTGCAACCCCCTCTCCCACTCCCCCCAAGTTAGTACAGGGTCCTCGAGGTCAAAAACTTTAGATAGATCCTAGAGTACCCCCCAAATAACCTGTAAAAATCTCTACAAGCAAATGGTGGCTCAACACATTATTAATAAATAAAAAGTCCTGGAAGTCATTAAAAAACGTTGGTCGGATATTTACATCTGAATTCTAATATACCGGTATCAGCGGAAACTAAATATATGCCAACACGAAAAATCTGGTATGACAAGCACAGAACACAACTTTTGATTACCAAAGGTAAGAGAAAGTTGTGTGCTGTGAGATCAGTCACACCAGATTTTTTTCTTAATAAGAATATTCTAACGCCCGAGATATTATTATTATAAAGGTCTATAGATATCGGAGAAATTTTATTAAAAATTGGGATAGTAGGCGTCTTTCAAATGGCTCAGGGTGCAAGTTTCGTTCAAAATTTGAAATAAGTTAATTTTTTTTCCAAATAACAAGATGAAATTAAAAAAAAAAGTTTAAATATTGAGATAAAAAAAAAAGGCTACGCTATATTGCTGAAAAGAGGTGGTTTATGGTCTATCCTAAAAGACCCTCAGAACCCCTACCTCAGGTAAATTCACACAGACAGTGCATATGTAGTGGTGAGTCAATTGGGCTGCCTAACAGTAGGCGTCTTTCAAATGGCTCAGGGTGCAAATGTTTATGTTCCCCATGGTATAGCCAATGCGGTCCATGATAGTGCTGTTTCTAGCCCATCGGACTCTCGAACTTCTTATTGTTAGTTGAAAAAAAGAAATTTATTCTTTATTATTCTGCAATGATCATTGTGCATAGTAGCATCTAATCAAAACTATTAATAATTATACTCTTCACTGAAAGTTTTTCTACAAAACTTCTTGTTAAGTAACTTATTAGTTTCAGTAAGATGGCAGAAAATGAGAGATGCAGCTAAGGTTTTTTTTCTTTATTTATTTAATCCGTACGGCTGACGTTTCGGTTCTGTGTCTGAACCATCTTCAGAGCTGGCGAAAAGTCATTATGAAAGTGGATTTTATACATTGTTATATAATAAATATATACACAGTATACATACATAAAATGATAAATTATATACGTGGTAATCGCATATATTTATTATATAAGAGGTTGGTTCAACAATGTATAAAATTCACTCTGACACTTTCGACAGCTCTGAAGATGGTTCAAACATGGAACCGAAACGTCAGCCGTGCGAATTAAATAATTAAAGAAATAAACCTTAGCTGAATCTCTCATTTTCTTATTAATATAGCATCACAGCTATAAATTGCGTTTTGTATTAATTTCAGACTAATTAATCAGCAACATCCTAATAGTAAAACTAGTTAATTTTAGACTTCCTATGATAACATGGCCTCCTGGCCTTATTCATTTTCCAACTTCAACTCTTTTTACTTTTAATTTCTAGTTGGTATCATGCAAAGGCAACGGAGAACTGGTCCTTCTCGATGGTGTCGTCTGCACACTTTTAGCCAGTTTGAATGATCCTTGTGGTCTTGTGAGACAATTGAGTCTTGAAGGACTTGCAGCTACATCCAATTGGGAACCAGAGCAGGTAATACTATCTATACCATCACTGGATGCCCTTTTTTAAATATAAACAAGAATTTTCTTATATCTGAACTGAGTCTCCGTGACATTCAGAGTATTTTTGTTTTTGCCCTCACTTATCTATTACGTTACAATATGTATTGATTTCCTGTCTTACAGATGTCTCGCTATAGTGAGCAGATCATATCGGCGCTGGTCCAAGGCTTGGATGATCATGAAGCGAGCGTAGCCATTCCTCTTGTAGCCATGCGAGGTTTCTCTCGCCTCTTCAATATCATCGATTCCTCTCAGGTCAATGAAAGACTTTATCTCAATAACTATTCCATTATTATATAAAACCTGTTATTTATATATAAATTTGTTTTTCTTCCCCTTAAAGAAATCCTTCCTAAAGGTATTCCATATTTTTTTATTCAAATAGGATTTCTAGATATCTCTTGAGTTTTTTATATAAAATTAATCAATATGTTTGATGTTCATGTTCCAATCAGGTGGCCAATCTGCGTATGACAATTGCTTTGAGAATTAAGCCCTTCTTTGGCAAGGAGGACGCAGCTGCAAGAGTCGCCTCTCTACGAGTCCTTGGCGATTTGGCCAAAGCTGGTGGTGATACTGGTGGCGATTTTTTCGAACAAACTCAATCAAGTCTCGCTTGTCTTCTTTTGCATCTGAACGATAATGATCCGGAGGTTGTGCTGGCGTGTAAATATGCCTTAAGACAGGTAGAATAAATAATATATTCAGCACGGATTTATGATTTAAATATTACGTGGCTGTTTTTAAGACTAATTATAGTAAGGAAGAGGTTTGCAGCCAAATGAAAAGAGCCTCTATTATTAAATAAACTCTTTATTCAGGACGTTTCGGCATAAATTCACCTTGCCATCATCAAGAGTACATAAGTCTTAAACAGACATATATATACCGGGTGGGCCACTAGTGCGTGGACGGAAGATCATGGGCTTATTAGCCGACATTTTTAAACTTTCTCGATGGTGCATAATAAGGGGCCTTTAGATGCACCTCATATACAGGGTGGTCCATATCAAAGTTGCCTTTTTAAATGGAACGCCCTGTATATTATTGCATATTTTGATTATCTGCAATAGTTTCAATTAAATATTCAATAACTAAAAATTTCGAAAAATTAATTAGTTGGTAATATGGGTTGTCTATCCTTCAAACATCAATTTATTTTGTGAGTTCATAGGAAAATGGATTAAGTCTGATTTGATTTTAAATTTTCTTTGTAATAGAATCAGTGAATTTATTTTAATCATTTGCAGGTGGCTAATCTTTTGAAGGATGCCCCACGAATGAAAAATCTCCTCCTCGAACACCTCATCGATGATGCTGTACTTTTCTATCCAGAATTTATTAGTGACTTATGCAAACTTATAGTAAGTGTTTCATGATTTAAAAAGACAAAAAAAAAACACCCTCATTTTCCCTCAATTTAAATCCTAAATTTACTTCTTTTAAATAAAGAAGTGACTCTCTTTCGAGTAACTTTAATTTTAGAAAAGGTTCTGGATTTTTTAAAAAATATTCAACCAGCTTCCCAATATTTATACATCACTTTTATTTTTGTGGAAAAGAAATGGTAAAAACACTTTGGAAGAAAAAAAAAATGTTATAATAGAATTTAAACATAAAAAAAAACTTAATCTTAAAAATTTCCCCTCTACTACGCTGTTATATAAATCTAACAATATGCATTTGACTTTTCCAGGCGGACGAGATACCTGATCTAGTACCGAGTCTTATCCTGCACAGTCTCACTTTTCTGAAGAGCCATTGGCCTACCGTCAGGGCGGATGCAGCTATGCTTGTGGGTCAGTTCACTCACTTTCTAAAGAAAATAATATATTGGATTAATTGCCGATCGATTTTAATCCTATAAAGGCTTCAAGCCAGCGTTATATTATTCTGCACATGTCATATTTAATAATTTTAATTTTAGTTTATAATTATTTATATATATAAATTACGATATAACCAGCAGCCCAATTTATCAAATATATTGATTATAATTAAAAAGACAAGGATTCAGCTAAAAGGAATTAAATAAATAAAATACTTTTATTTATTATTAATATGCAAGTTTTTAATTATAAACCACATTTTGTATTAATTTTTTTCACGCCATCTACACTCATTTCCATGAAGTTAGACACAATCATCAAAGCAAGTATTTACTTAAAAAGCATGATGTTGCAATAAGTTTTTTGAATTTGATTTTTTAACATAGATGGTACACAAAATATTATTATTAAATTATTATAATATTTACAATTTGTAAAAATTTTGAAAGTTGTTTATTTCTTTCCTCTTGGCTAAATCTTACTTTTCTTGATTCCAAAATCTACAGGCATCAAAAACAATATAATTATTAATTTATAATTATTTTTTCAGGTGTCCTGAGTAGTCATCTGACCCCTTCCAAAGACAATAATCGCGTCTCCGTGGAGTCCGTCTGTCCTAAACTCTTCCTGCTACTCCGAGATGAAGATAATCTTGTTAGAACAAGAGCAGCTCACGCATTAAGTGCGCTTTTTGTTTCTTAAATATCTATCATTCATTCATATTAATTTTAGGGGGATAAAAAAATAGAATTAGATACGAATACAACTAAGTTTCGTATTATTCAAATAATTAGCTCTAGTATTAAAATTTCTTCTCTTTTTATTTTGTAAAGCCTTATTGCTAGATGGTTTGTTATTGTTTCTAATCCCTAGAGGCCTTGTTATCGCTTCAGCTCAGTTCAATTCACTCGTTCATGAATGAAACCACCAATATTCTCATAGTTGACCGAGAATATATATTAATTATAAACAACTATATGTAAATCCCATTGTTCATATGACTAACTCTGAGCAACTTATATTCAATTAATGGATTGATCGTGGTTGTTAAAAAAAGGGACCGAAACGTTCCCGGATTATTGAATGAGCATTCAGAGATTTATTTTTGACTGCTTCCTCTGCCAATTTATTTCTATTAAATTCATATACCTATTTATTTTGTTTTGTTTTAATTATAAAATTTTATTTCGGGGTTGTTTTTTTTTTTTTAATTGTTTGAAGTTGCTGAAAATAATGCAAACACGCCCATCTGGAGCTATCCACCGTGTTATTTACTATTCCATTTTATTTTGTTATAAAAAAAATGATAAATTGATTTTTGTATTAATTAATTATAATATGTTATTTTAAGGCGGCTACACCCGTAATTGCAAACTTGACAAGCATACATGTGCAATCTTTTTGTAGAAGCACTTTATGGCACAAGCATGCTTGTGCAAGCAATACCTTAAGGCGAAAATTAACCTAAAAATGTCAAACTTATTTACAAATTTATTCGAAAATAACATGAAATACTCACTTTCTTTAAATAGAGACACAATAAATATTTAAATTGAAATTTTAAATGAATTAATCTCTATTAAATAAATATCAAATGTCAAGACATCTATAAAATGGCGGAGAGTTTTGCTTGCGCAAATATGCTTGTGTATGATTAAAATTCAATAGAGCATCAAGCGGCTTGCCCAATTAAAATGCTTGTTCAAAATTCCCCTAAAGACGCTACAGTTTGCTTGTACAAAAAGATTGAACGTGCATGCTTGTCAAGTTTGCAGTTACGTGTGGAGCCACCTTTATAAATCTACAAAAAGACAAATTTTATAAAACAAATATTTTTTAATAATAATAATTGCCTATTGAATATATTTATTATTAACTGCTTAACGACTGATGAGTATTGTGATGTAAAGCCTTTATAAAAAAAAAAATAAAATAGAGTAAGACAAGAAAAAATTTTATCTCTTAAATATTTATAAATTTAGAATCTAGTCTCAATATATATGATATATATTCTACATGTTATGTATTTTATTGTTAATTTATGATAATACAGGGAATTGTACACTATTCATTGCACTTCATTGAGTTAATAAAAATATATAAAATTTATAAACTTTCATTTTTTTTTCTCCAAGTCCTGGAGTAGTCTTTTATATTATAGGCCTATATATTTCTATCTAAATGGTTTTGAAATTTTCGCCCTCAAAGTCATTTTTTCCCAATATTTATAAATCACTTTCGAATGTTCTAAATAAAAATGAAAGGGAATTTTAACTTTCATTATTCAAGCGTGAAGCGAAACTATAACTCCTAGAATAAAAGGTGAGTTTATTACCACAGTGCCACGGCTCAGAGACTCCTATTCGTTACTTTTAATTAGATTTTTACTTTCTCTTACCTATGTATATATGAAAATACAGAGAGAAAGTATTGGATTCATGTCAAAAATTCGATGTCGAGATTTTAATGGATCTTCACGTTTTGAGGTCCCCTGAATCCAAAAAGTGGTTTTCGTGACATGGTCTGTCTGTGTGTGTGTGTATGTGTGGTTATGTGTTCAATTTTAAGCATGAAGGAATTGAGCTAGGAGGTTTAAATTTTATACTTAAGTTAGACATCTGCCCGGAGCGTGAAAATAAGCTTTTAATCAAAATCGGCCAAAAAGTACTAGTACTTTACTGGTGTAGTTTTTCAGTTTTTTTCGATTTTTTCAAAATTCGCTCCAACGATTTTTTTTAAAATTCATAAATCAATTATTTTTTAGATGCTCTTTAAAATGTATATTCTCATTTTGCCCAGTAGCGTAACGTTTTTTAGTAGGACCCCCCCGCAAATTTTATTTCGGGCCCCATTATTAGACCATACAAAAAATATTTTTAAAATACCGTATATCCCTGAACGCTGAGGACCCCGAGCCCTATCAAAGAGAAATTTTCATTATTTTTTTTATCTAAATTTTTCCGTTTTTATCGGAGCTACAGTTATCTAGCCCGGCCCGGCCCGAGGGCCCCCAAGGTCCGAGGCCCCCCGCATCGCGGGATCTGCGGGGGCGTACGTTACGCCACTGATTTTGCCATTGAAATCTTCTGAAGACCACTTTACTCTGGCACTCCACAGAAAAGATAGGAGAAATGGTTGCCATGGTGACAAAATATAAATATTTTCCCATACTTCCCCCCCCATAAATTTTACATCTTTGCCCGGGAGCCGTGGCTTAGTTTTTTTTTTTTTTTTTTTTTTTTTTTTATTTTTTTTTATTTATTAGGCTTTAGACTACAAGGGTCATTTCACCTTCACAACATATTTGAACAATTACAATGTTTTTTTGTTTTTTTTTTTTTTTCTTACATTCAATGTTTAAATACAGTTTTTTTTTTTTTCTTAACTTTAACAATTCATCCTACAAATACATACGGCTTACAATTATTTTGATTTCCCATATAGGCTAATTTGTAACAATATTTGATTACAAAACATTTTACATAGACTTATAAAGAGAGCATACCTACTTATAGAGGATTATTTTATTTGATTTACAAAATGAAAATAGATTTTCTATAACTTTCTCATCTTTAGTTTTTAAAATTTTAGGGAGTGTAAGAGGGTCCTGAAAATGAAGGTGGAGCGAATTAACCAATTTTCTTCGCTCTTTGGCAAAATTGGGACAAAATAGTATTAGATGTTCTGTATCAGCTATGGGAAATGAACAGGAGCATTGTGGAGATTGAATCATTTTGAAGCGGAAAAGGTGTGCTGGTGACAGAGTATGGTTGATTCTAAGTCTATTGAAAAACGATATGATTTGCCTATTGAGATTATTGAGGTCCTGATACCAAGGTTGGGCGGGGGCCGTGGCTTAGTGAGAAGACATTAGCTTCTCGCACCGGAGTCCCGGGTTCGCTTCTCGTCCCAAGCGAGAAAAATTTATTTCATTTGATTTGACTACAAATCATTTGAAATAAATAGGGATAAGGTCTAATATACCGGCGGAAACTAAATATATGTCGACACGAAAAATCTGGTGTGACAAGCACAGAACACAACTTTCGATTACCGAAGGTAAGAGAAAGTTGTGTACTGTGCGACCAGTCACACCAGATTTTTTACTTTCTCTTATTTATCTATAGAAGATGGATCATCTTCTATACTTTACTTATTTATAAAGAGAGAGTGTGAGTTTGTTTGTATTTAGGTGCTAAGCTCAGAATTCACTATTTTCTTCCAAAACTTTGTGGGGGTGGGGATGCCCTGCCCTCCCCCCCCACCTAACCCAGCATGCCCTGGTCACATATTTTGATTCCCCTACATATTCAGTTCATTTTAAATAATATCTAAGCAATTTTTCATTTTCTTTGGACCTTAATAAATTTTTTTTCTTTTATTACAAAATTTACGGTTTGTTTGGAATTGTGAAAAACAAGCTCGTCTTTTGTTTTATTATTTTTATTTGTACGCTTGTTGTAATCTTGTGTTATTCTCAGAGAAATAACAAAATCCACATATCTGTATGCAAGGGCGCTCGCTCGCCTTTTGTACAGATATACGTATATAATCTAAAATATAATTTGGACCTTGAAGAAGACATTTTCTCCCTATTATTTATTTATAAGTAGATGAATTTTATGTTTTATATGCGACTTTGCTTAAACGAATTTACGCGATCCCCCCTCTTGTTGTGGGTCCGAATTGCAAATAAAGGCATTTGAAATTCACAAACATCTCTTTCACATAAGCATCCCCCTCCCCCCTCCCCTTCTCCTTTTGTGTGCTTGTAAAATATTTATTATGAGTTTACATTAATATAAATGCCCCTGGTATCTTGACATTAATTTTACTGCTCGAGATTCATACACGTGCGTTCGCCTGCCGCTTTCTTTCGGGCGTTAATCCGCGCTTTTGATGACCCTCAATCTCAATTATTCATCACGCACATCAAAACGAGCCTCATAAATGTTGGCTGCTTTTATCTGTCTTCTTTATTTGCTAAATAAAAATAAACAAAAGGAAAGAGACATGCCCAAGGAATAAATGACGTTTTGTACTTAAAGAATGTAAAATTTGTTAATTCCTTCTGCGGAATAAAGTGATTTTTTTAAGAATAAAATCAAATATCTTCTTACTAATACATGTAAAAAAATCTATACTATCTACTTCTTACTAATTAGTAGCCTATGATAGAATGAATGGCCAGGATTTAATTGTTCTTGAGAGATTAACACGTTCACGCCGGTATGATGGTACAGTGAGCGCCACAATTAAGTCCCCACCAGATAGCATTAGCCAGTAGCGTAGCCAGGATTTGGCAGACCCCCTTCTCCAAGAAACTTAAAGTGGACAAATTTTAAAAGAGAAATAAAAACAAATAAAATAAAAAATTTTTTTCTTGAAATAAAAAATAATTTTAATACAAAATTCGT